>JAKSZP010009543.1:0-97659 GCA_022478985.1 Massospora cicadina | reverse complement strand
AATTCAGTTGCAAAAACTTGGTTTGTATTTTAAATAGGGCCATTGCTTGATCCTTATTATGTTATTTCAGGATGATTAAGGAAACACAAAGTATAACTGAGAGAACAACAGTTTTATTTTCTTCCTACAACCCAAACTCTACCAACATCCTGAACTTTTATAATTCTTGCACCTCTTTTATCAGTAGAATATATAAAAAGCCATCGTGCTGGTGCAGTTTTATCTGTATTGGATGTGGATGGAGGTTAGATAATAATATTTTTAAACTCCCCATGATCCAGAAGAATGAGCCCTGGTGCTACAATTAGTTCTTTGTGGGAGCTATTGAAGGAGGAGAAGCTTCACCTTATAAAATGGGAGTATCTTTAGGTCAAAGCCTATTTTTGCTATGACCTAGTGTCTAAGAGAAAATGGTCAGTTGGCATCCCACTCTCAGCGTAATGCTTCCAATTCATAATTTTGTATGTTACATATCCTTTCTGGACGCGCCCTTTTCAATTTCTAATGGGTATAGAGCTTCTTTAAAAAGCCAGATTCACAAACAATGGATCTCATTTCTTCATCTACTAGTCACTGCACCAATAGTACATTGGAAGGTTATGGCTAATGATTGCCTAATTGTTTTCCTCAAAATTGGTCTTAACTCCATACATCCTCATGAAAAAGGTTCTTAGGAGGATGTCATAATGGGTGTTTGGTAAAATAATTTGTATGGGCTAACACAATGATAGAAAAAAACTTTAGGGAGAACACAATGTAGGCACCTAGAGAGATAATGGAGTCAGGTCCTGCGGTTCTGTATTCTTTGTGATAGTCAATACCCAGTGATAATCCCAGGTTTTTTGTATAAGAAAAAGTGGATAGAATGTATATAGTGGCTTCACTATCTATTATAGCTCTGACTTAGACTTTACAAATGCTAATATCAATGAAAGTACAATTGAAATATAAAAGAGTCATTGTTTTTATTAAATTTATGACAAGCTTGTCAGCTTGACCCAAGTAATACTGTAACACATCACAGAGCAAGAGGCTGTTTTCTTTAGTTCTCTGAGGGTAATGGTCACAATAACTTTTCTAGTCTCAGCACGCCGCCGAAACTACTGGTAATTTACTTTGAACGACCTTCTATACATATGGTTTTGGTACCACCTTAGCCACTTGGTCAGTAAGTTCTCTTGGCGCAAGCAGGTGGTGACTTCTAGTAAATTGATGGTAACAACAGGTCAAAGGGATAATGACGTTGTGGCATCATGGGGTTTTACAGGGAAATATTGGAATCTGATGGAAGTAGAATATCCTGCTTCTAATCCGCCCATTCTTTTCCCTGTTTTTCTTTACCTGCAATTCCATGTAGTGCCTTAGGCTTGGACCCCTTAGTCATGCACTGACTGGCATAGTGCCTCTTCATGATGCACTAGTGGCATGTAATATTATAGATATCAGTTCTTCTGATCTTAGGTAAGCTGTGCGGTTTCCTCAGTGTACTTCAGAAGAAGTTTGTTTTTGGTTCCCAGATATTGCATTTCCCCTTATTAGGCATGTCATATGTTGTGGCGTATCAGTGTAGATAGTTCTCCAACTGCAATACATTATAATTTTTGTTTAACACAGGTAGAATGACCTGTTATAGTGCCTTGTGCGGTTTGCAAGCATTTTGGAGGGTACTTGCACGTCGTATGTATTTAGAATTTATGCACATATAGAACCTGGGCTTTGAGGTGGAAGTTTCCGGAAACTCATAGATCTATTTATTTTTCTTAGGATAAATGTTAAGAAAGGCAGTTTTCATGGACATTATCATTTTTGATCAGCTGATTTCTTTGTTAATAATGTTTATCACATTCTGGTAGGTCAGCCAAGTCTTGATAATCTTGGGCATAACAAGCTTTTGACTCTCTGGGTTCAAAAAGCTCATCAAAGTTACCAGTTTATCATTGTCACTTGTGCTATCCAAGCTAATTTTGAATAGCGAAAAGAAGGTGTGTATATTCCTCTTCTTATGGAACTTCATCAAGTTATGGGGTCAACCTTACAGCCACTGGCGTCCTCCATTGGTCAGGTGAAGCTTTGCGGTGTTGGTCATAGGTCAGCCCCGCAGGTTCTGTGGCCAAAGTCGAGGCAGGTCAAGGTGGATGGACAGGTGATGGCCATGGAATGAGATGTTGTTTTGTCATGATTGTCTGGGACAGCTAGAGCAGTATGGTTAGGCGTTTTCAGGAAAAATTTTGCGTCAATCTTTTGGGAGTAAACATTGAAGTCAAAACCGCCAAGATACGTTGCCTAGAGAATGCTTCTTCACAATCAGATTCTGAGTCTGTCAGGCATAATTTGTATTCATCAATAGAAATTCTTTTGTCATTATAGCGTGAGGGCCATGTTGCCATATACAAAGGTCACCTCTGATTTCATATCAAAATGTTCTAGTTTGTTGGAAAGATAGTGGCGTTCCTGCTGCACAGATTGCTCAACCTCTAACAGTCATAATACCGACATTGTATTCAGATTTTCAGACCCACATTTTCCTTGGTGAGGTGCTTAATTCTCAAACCCTGGGCTTGAGCCAAGTGTTAAATGATTCAAATTCTCCTAGCAGAAAGTTAGTTAAATGGATGGTGCCATTCAGACTCTCTTTGAGACCATGTTGTCTTCTCTGGCTGGTATTGATTCTCCGCTCAAGTTCTTAAAGTTGATTATGATGACATATAACTGCATTTGAGAGGCGAGTGAGATGTCAGACCAGATCTTCTACAAGCTATCAAATGGTATGACTTGTTTGAGACTGAGCCTCTTGGTCAGTAGCCTCCGTGGCTGAGTGTCATGCCACTTCTAATTTCAGATAGACTTTGATATGGCCACAGTGGTGAGCTATGTCAGTCACCCATTGTGGAGATGCTCCACACTAATCCAGTATCTTGCCAATAATTCGAGCCAGATTTCCATCTAGATGGTCAGCAATTCATCTACTCAACAATTGGCTTTGCCTGCTTGATGTTTGTTGCTTTTGATGTTTTGCAAACCTATTGGAAGGTACTGTCTAATTGATCCACTAGCATTTGGTTATCTCAGCACTGAGCCTCTGTGAACTCAACCAGTCCACTGATCTTAATGTACCAGGTAAATTACACATGGACTTTCAGATTAAGAAGTGGATATACTGAGAAATCACTTTGAATATCTCTGTCTGTGTATTGAGCTTCTTGTTCATGGTGGACATCAACAACTCCTAGAACAACAAATAGTTTGCACACAGATAGTATTGGTTTCTATAGGCTCTGAACTTCCCTGAGTGCGCTTTTTTAATTGCTTTGGCAGAGAGGTGGTATCCATGGAGGAGCCATTATATGACCTTCTCTACGTGCTCAAGAGGTACGTTAACCAGCCTATCTAGAGACTGGGAGGCCAAATGACCTACGAGGACTAGCTCCATAGCAGTTATATTATTTTCCTCATTTTATGAGCTGCTGAGGTGGAAATGGTATCAGCTGGGCTCTTTGGTGTCCACGCTCTAAAGGGGTACTTGTCCCTAAATCTGATAACAAAGCAATTTAGACCCTTGAAACATGATTATTAGGATTCATTAGTTCCTTCTATGACATCATCATGAGTGCCCCCTGTAGTGAGCACCAGAATAGTGCAATTAATATTAAACAGGGTAGAATCTTCACAGGTAATGTTGCACACAGATAGATATGACTGTATGAAGATCATATACCTTAAGTACTTTTACTCTGTTTTTCTTTAACAACTCATTCAATCAAATTTAAATCTTAAATAAAGCTTTCAATTCTCAACCACCTTTTTGCCAGTGCCTCTTTTACACTATTTAAACTCAATTGACACCAGCTGTCCCCACATGGGGCTGCGGTGCATCACTTCCTAGCGTTTATTGGCCGCTGCTAAAAACATCCCAGGCTGGCCCAGATAGCCCCACATACCATTCCAGTCACCTTGTCCCACCACAGGACCTAGCCTATCACCTCGACGCTCCCAGGAGGTGCTTTGAAGCCCCATGATGCTCACTAGGAGCAGCCTGCGTTTTGGCATTTGTGTCAAATATGGTAACCTCTTCCCCTAGACAAGCAGCCATCATTGAGATGGCCACAGCGGTTTGTAAACCAGCTGGATTCATTAATTACGCCCCTTTAAAAGGTGCTTTGACCTCAGCATCTCTTGTGAAGCCCACTTCATGGTGGCAACACAGCTGCAAATATTATTTTAAAGAAAACTGAACCCTCTATTCAAACTACTCGTTGTATGAGGCCACACTTGCAGTTCTTTCAGCTGTCTTTCCCTACCACCTCTCCCCCAAACTCCTCCACCACAAACACATGGTGGATTTGGCTGCCTATGGCGCTGACACCATGCTTACAGTACGTGGTTCCCAACATTGTCAATAGTTTCTCTGGACCTTAAGTATTCTCAACAACCTTCCCCTTCTGTTGTAACACCCACCTCATTATAACACGCCATGATCAGAGCTGCCTCCTATCATCCCTTCTGAGCACACATCAAAAATGGCCACATTATTTGGTCCTTATGATTTAAACTCAAACGTTTCAGACACAACTTTCAGAATTTTCTGTGGAAGCTGCTTTTGCGGCTCCTCCCACTGGTGCCAACCTCACCACAATTTAAAAAAAATTTAAATGGGGTCAAAAATCCCCCTTCATTTACTAAGAGCGCTGCTCCCACCGCCCTGCCCAACAAAGGATGATCGCCAGAACCATTAAGGAACAGATTGTAGCTCATGAACTGGTGGAAAGTTGTGGTTGGCCATGTGTGACCAAGCATAATCTACCACCCATTCAACTCCTGTCATTGGCCCAGCGCTGGCGGTATTGAATCTTTTCAACGCTCTCAAATGGATCACTGATGCTGAATGTGCCTATAGAATTAAGCTCAACTTTGACTGGTCATAATCCTTCACTAAACCTCCAGATTTAATTTCACGCCACCATTTCCATCCTAGCAATAGATACATAATATATAAACTATTCATCAAAAGGCTGACTAAGCAGCCACTTTCCCCACAAACTCCCTCCTCCACCAAGCCCTCTATAAAGCAATTGAGCTAGTTTGCGAGGGTTCTGACCATCCCTAATTTTCTCAATGATTTCCCCTAAAAGCTAATATAATTTAAAAGAACTTGTGTTTGCAGAAGTCTGTGCATGCATCAAAAATGGCAAGATCATCACTGTTTGACACTAACTACACTTAAACTTGCTAACGCATCATGTCATTGGCTTGCATGTCCTAACTTATTACTTTTCTGATGTTAACTTGCACAGTACATCAAGATGATACACACCTCTGGTCTCACTGACAACGTTTAGATTCTGATATGACTGGAAGATAATCCTGAAATAGCCATGGTGGATCAGCTAGAATTTGCCAACAATAAGTATAGAGTACAAATATTTGAGTGCCTTGAGATATGGCGATATTTGGTCAGAGCGGATAATTATTGTTTTGCCTCCAAATAAGGTAGTTAGTAGATGTCAATGCACAACAAATAATTAGTAAATCTCCTCAAAATAAGGCAATTGTGAATTTAATAATTGTAGACTCTACTGGAATTAATGAGAATATGGCGGAATGAATAGTCTAAGAAAAAGTCTCAGTATCAATTAAAGTCGCTAACCTATAAGAAAGATGAGAAGATTTGAAGAGGTGGATTGTTATTAGAAAAGAGGGAGTGGAGCAGCGATGATCCGCTGAATATATTAAGTTAAAACAAAGAAGTGTTCTTGGGTTGGGACCATCTAGTACTAAAAAAACAAAGAAGTGTTTTCAGAGCAATTGCTCCATATTACTATATTTACTATTTAAGTGTGTTCCAAGGACTGGCAGTATCTATATCGTCCGTTCTATTGCTCAGTGGGTTTGACCCTGTACAAAAACCCTTTGGCGTATCTGCAAAGTACTGTCAATCTTATAACAGTGGTTCTCACTACAGGGGGCCCATTAATCAATTACACATAAATAATTCTCCAGTTTCTGGGCATGGTACATCAGGCTTGCTTTGATGGGGATATTTATGACAATCTACACCAATCATTTATGTGGAACAAACTTGCCTTGGATGCCATGCTCAACATGCAGGATGAGCTTCTTCATAAGGTTTGTAGTGATAACCAGCCTCTGTTTGATCATGATGGGAATATTCATGGTTTCTTTAGGTGATTAGAGTGTGCAACAAAAGGAGACTCAGACCATAGAAAAGCAAAACTGTTGATATCCACTTTGGATGTTGAAAGTGCTGACCAAGTCACCTTTTATCTTCAAAACATTTCTATTACATACCAAGAATTGAAGGGTACTGTGTTGCTGTTGTTTGGGGGTACCTCAAAGATGTCACAGTAGAAGGCAGAGTTCTTGACCATCAGTTTCAGTGTAATGAGAACATCACCACATTTGCTGATCAATTTATAGCTGAGGCCCATGTGTTAATTAGGGCAGGGATTTTATCCAAATCTGATGTGTGCATTGCAATGACCTCCTCAGTGAGGACATACCATGAGATGAACAATGTCATGACCCCAATTTTAAATGACAACGTACTACTGCTTAAAACTGTTCATTTTTTGCGTCATCTATCCATAACCTTCTCTCCACCTAATACATAGTGAAACCCTTCCACCTCCAACACCAAACTATCTTATTTGGGGTATTTACCAGTATGGTTCAGATTCCAACAATTTATCCTCAGTAGTTCAACTTCTGCACCATACCTGCGTATTATCATTGGCCCAACTACTGACCTGGGCTAAAAATGCTGACCATCAGCAGTCATCCTATTGACCTGGCCATGTTTATGCCAATCACCTTCAATCCAACTTTCAGCGTGGCCCATATTACAATAATTAAGGACGCAGGTACCATGGGTAAATTGTTTCAAATGCGGTCACCCTGGGCACCTGGCATGAGGTTGCCCAATTAATGGGTCCACCACGTACAGTAGGACCAATGCTACCAGGGAAAAGTCAGAGCGGAGTAAAGATGGAACTCTCTACCTCCGCTATACCAAACCCAAACGTCCCACCTGAACCTATTGAAGTGTATATATTGGAATCTCCTTTACAATGATACATTCCTATATCAGCATCCAGTTGGGGGAGTAAATTTACTGACATGAGCACAAGCCAAGGACATGGCAGATGATGGAACTATGGAGCCCCAAAGCCTTACGCCTGTCAAATGTTTGAAAAAGTTCTTTAGACAAACTGAAACATCCACAAATGCACTTTCCCGGAGATGAGTAGACTTCACCCTCCCCAGTGGATGCTATTGTTAAAGGGTACCCTAAAGTTGGTGTGGGTTTTATGACTTCCTGAGAAAAAGAAATCCTTTGAATGTCCATGTATTGAACATCAACATTCATCTTACTTGGAGTGTACCTACTGTGACATTGTTGTAGCAAAAACTTAGGTATGCGCTATAATAGATATGGGCGCTCCAGTTAACATAGTTTCCACTAAGTTGATGATGAAGTTGACATTAAAGCTCTATATAGAACACCACATGCTGTTTGGGACTGCTGGAGCAGAAAATAAGGTTTCTGAGGGAGCTTACAGTGCACTTTTATTGCAGTTTAGATCAATTGTTGTTATAGCTCATGCAGTAGTGTTACAAAACAGCAATTATGACCTGTTGATTGGAAACGTTTTTATGAGACACTATGGTGCTGTCATTGATATGATGGAGGAGACCTTCAAAATTTTGGGGCTAGGGTTCCCATTTTTTATATCCAGCGGAGTGCAAAGACTTGATGCACATGGTACATATCAACCTTGCCTATAGTGACAGGTGATTCCAGTCTGCTACCATCAACTTAAAAGCAAGACCTGAGCCCTTCCCCATCAAATATATGAATATTAAGGGCTACCGCTTAGAGCGCTGGCCCTATATCCATCCCCTCCAGACATTAAGTAATAATAAACACTGAGTTAGAGGTGGAAGTGCCTGCTGGGCTTTATAAGGATATCGTTGGCCCTTATCAGTAGTCATGGTTTGAGCCCCACATGGCTCCAGGCATTATTCTCCCAGTTTATGGGAAGATCAAGGTCTTGTTAGCAAATCAACAGCATGAACCAATGCAAATCTGCTGACACCAAATAGTGGCATCTTTACATTTGACCTCAGTGGAGGAGGTCCTTCAGGTTCATGAGTTCAGGTTGCTGGATAAATTTGGTCTACCATTCAAGCCACATCTCAGCGTAATGATGGTGGTACCGTGCAAAAATTTAATGGGATTATTGGAAGAACAAAAAGATCATATGATAGCTTTATTCCAAAAATATAAGGAGATCTTTGTCATCCTTGACCATGATTTAGATTGAATGTGGGGAGTGGTCCATTGAGTAGACACTAGTGATCACCTCATCAGATCTCAGCTGATCTGCTGTTCTAGGGCAGCTGGGGAAGTAGTAACCAAGGAGATCAAAAAGCTACTCAAACAAGGGATGCTAGAACCATCAAAGAGTCCATGGGCTTCACCCATTCTGATTGTCAAAAAGAAGGACGGCGCCAAGTGGGTAGTAAGAAGATCAACAGCCCTACCAAGAAGGACTTATACCCCTTGCAGCGAATTGATGATGTCTTGGATCAGATGGGAGGAGCTCATTACTTTTTACCAATGGATTCAATATCTGGTTATTAGTAAATTGAATTGTGCATGGTGGAACAGGAGTAGTGCGCCATTATCACGTCCATGGAACTTTTCCAACTGACCCATATGCCACAAGGGCTATGTAATGCCCTAGCTACATTTCAGGGGCCATGGACATCATTTTCAATGACCTGAAGCTGTTGTGCATCTTTATGTACTATGATGATATTAATGTCTTTTTGCATACATTTTCTGAGAATCTTAACCATTAGGAGAATGTCTTCCACTGACTTGCAGAGGCCAACGCTAAAATCAAGTCCCATAAATACCACTTATTTTAAGGACCAAATTGAGTACCTTGAGTTTGTGGTGGATGCGACTGGTCTGTAGCCCCAACCAGCCAAGGTGGAGGCTATTTGGAAGATGACTACGCCAAACAGTAAGCACTATATATAAGTACTTTTGGTGATGTTCAGCTACTACCGCCATTTTATACCCAACTTCAGTTGTATTGGAGGTCCGCTGTTTGAGTTATTGAATAAGGACGCCATGCTTGAATGGATATAACGCTGTCAATTCTCCTTCAATAAACTTTGAATGGCGCTAATTGGTGCACCAGTACTGTGCTAACCTGATTTTGATAAGGAGTTTATTTTTCAGATGGATGATTCTCTTTCCGCTGTTGGGGCTTCCTATCCCAAAAAGATGCTGAAGGGGAGGAGCACCCAATGGCGTAATTCAGTTGAAGTGGTAATTGCAAAAACATAATTACACCATGACAGAGTGGGAGTGCTTATCAATAATATTTTATTCAAGATAAGAGGACCAGGAGACCTTACACATCGATCTGTCAAAAACATATATTATATCAGATACTATACTTGATCTTAGCCAATAGGCTTGAGAGGATTGTCTTATCAGTAATATATGCATATAAACAATTTAGGGTGTATTTGCATGGGGTGAAGTTTAAAGTCATAATGGATCATGCTTCATTACGCTAGTTGCAGAACCTCAAGGAGCCTAAAGGATGTCTAGCCCAATGTGCTCTCAAACTGCAGGCATTTTACTTTGAGATTCTCATTGACCTGTAACAAAACACCAGAATGCTGATTGCTTGTTAAGATTGCCAACCATTTCCATTATGGCAGATCTCAGTGACGTTATGTAAAACAAAATGCTTAGCGGAAAATACAATGATGAAACGACCCAAGTTATCAAAGTATTAGATGGAATAAGTACCAATACGTTCCAAAAAAATGGTGAATTGTACAAGCGGATTGGGGACACTACTGTGAATATCCCAAGGCCTTCCGCCCAACCTAATGATATTATGAGTGCACACCGAGCTGTTGGACATGGTGGATTAAGTAAGACACTAGAATTGTTGTGACCTCAGTATTATGGGAGAGCATAAACTTTGATGTACTTGAAACTATTTCCTGCTATCACCAGTGCCAAGTGGAAAAGCCGTTCCACTAGAAGACCTCATACTGGTTAGTGAAACCACATTTTTCTTGGCATACAGTTTCCCTTGATGTCGTTGGCCCTGCCAACAGGAGCTAACAAGTATAAGTACATATTTGTGGCGATCAACTACTGAATTATGTGGGTTGAAGCATGGGTGATATGGGATTTGGGGGCGGTCACAGTGGCCAAGTTTGTAATGGAATGTATTTTAAGCAACATGGCTGCCCTTATTACATTATTACCAACAATGGGACTAATTTCACTTTAGCATCCTTTTAAAGTTAAACAAACTGACGGGCATCCGCTGGGTTCTGATAACCCCATACCACCCCCAAGTCAAACAGATTGTTGAACAAAGTTAATGGGACCTTGGTGAACATACTTCAGAAAAGATAACATATTGACCTTCCAATTAGAGTTCCCTTCTTTCCACCGCCATCTTTGCCTATAACGTTAGCTACCATTACACCACAGGGAAAAGCCCCTTTTAGCTACTAAATGGATGGCACTTTGCCCTTCTGGCCCTGCTTTATGCATGCGTGGAAGATACCAGCAGAGTGGATCCCCATCATTATTTGACTAACCTAGTGGACATGTTAATCAAATTGTAAACCAAAGCTTACTCCTTCAGCTTAGCCAAGAAGATCAAGAATCAGGCTGTCAATTAGTTATGGCGTAGTGGGTTGGCTATGTTCAAGGAGGGGTACATGTTCTATTTCATGACTAACATGAGTTTGGTCATAAACACAAATTGACAAGCATCTGGATTGGACATTTGAAGTTATTGAGAAAACGGGGGTTGGCGCCTTTACCATCAAGGACCTTATGAATGGTCAGAAGATTAACCAAGTGCATGTGAAATTTCTTCAGTGAGTAAGCAATAGGAGCCTTATTGTCTAGTCAAAGGGGGATAATGTTGAGATTTTGATATGATTGGTCAATAAGTCTGAAATAGCCATGGTGGATCAGCTATAATTTGCCAACAATAATTATAGAGTACAAATATCTGAGCGCCTTCAGATGAGGCAATATTAAGTCAGAGTGGATGGTTATTGGATTGCCACCAAATAAGGCAGTTAGTAGATATCAATGCATGACAAATAATTAAAAAACGCCTTGAACTAAGACAATCGTGAATTTAATAAATGTAGAATCTTCTGAAACCAATGAGAATATGGTGGAATGAATAGTATATTCAGAAGGGTCAGTACCAATTCAAGTTGCTAAAATATAAGTGAGATAAGAAGATCAGAATAGGAGGATTTTTAATAGGAAAGAGAGAGTGGAGAAGCAAGGATCCACTGAATATATTATGTTAAATAAAGAAGTGTTGTTGGGGCAATTGCTCCATATTATTATATTTATTCTTTAAGTGCATTTGGAGGACTGGCAATCTCCATATTGTCCATTATATTACTAAGTGGGTTTGACCCTGTACAAAAACCCTTTGGCATTTCTGCAAAGTATTGCCAAAATTATAACAGATGAGGAGAACCTCAGCCTCTTTCTCCTTCTCCCCTCACCACTGATGCTCTAACCCCTTTTTGTCTGCATTTTCCCACCACCTAAATAAATCATCGCTGGAAAAATATCCCTGATCCTTTTACCCTTCTGATGTGGATGCTTAGGCTAACGCTGAAGCACCATGTCAGGTTTTTTTAACTTACCATCCTTTGTTTGGCACATAGCAAATAAAGATGCATGAAGGACACCCCATCTTGGGTTTGGCACCACTATTACTAAAAAAGTTAGTATTCTATCAAAATAAATGTAAAGGTTGATATGATAATACGCCTTTATTAGATGTAAATTTATAGTCTGCTGTAATTCTATTATGTATTTCCAGTAATAGTGGTCTATCTTGATCTTAAATTATAAATTTTAAATTTATTATGAGGCACACCGACCAGGGGATGGACATTACTGAAGCGCAGAAAGTGACAAAACAAAAACTGAACTAACTAAATTCTCAGATTGAACAAAAACGACCATTCAAAGCATGGGCAGAACGCAATAATTGAGATACCAACCTACCAGGTGGGGCAGCGCTGAGGCGCTCATCCCACCATGGTGGAAGGGGGGATCAGGGGGCTCATTCTCAGTCTCATTCGACTCTTCAGTGAGAGCACAAGCCAAGGAGGATAGCAATGGGGTGGGGTGATCAGTGACATGGGGAGCGAGGTCAGTAACAAGTAGCTGCTTGAGGAATTGGTTGTACATCAGCAAGTTGCTGATGTACTTGGTAATGGTGGCCTCTGCTTTAATGTGGAGGGCGGGGAGCTGGGACAGAGAAGCCATGGAGGCACAGGTAACCCAAGAGTTGGCTTGCGAGGTGGAAACCATTCTCTGGATGGCCTCCTTAGCGCATGTGTGGGCAATTTCAATGTTCAATTTGTGGCTTACAGGTGTGGATGGCTTGAGGATGGTGGGCGATATTTCCGTGGCTAGCGCTGCAACTGATGACTCTGCCATTTCCTGGATAGAGGTTACATCAGAGTGGGTGGCTGCTATGACAGCGAGCTGGTGGTCTGAGCAGAACTCCACAGCATCCGGTTGGGGAGCATAGTATCATTGGGCGACCTGGATGGGAGTTTGACTCTGGACAAACTTGTCATATGTGGGTTTCAATGCCTCTATAAAATTACCCATCTCATCAGTTTCAGCCAATGAGGACCATGGGTTCAAATCAAACTCAAAATTTGGGTCTGCAAATTGAAGTGGTGTGGCTGGCGATTGCAGAATAATGTGCAAACCCACATTGGACCAAGCTGATCCCTGATTGGATGAGGTGCAGGTGGCACTGGGCGAGGCGCATGTGGCACTTGCCTGAGGGAGGGGCTGATTGGCTGCAGCAGGCACCGAGGCAACAGGCTTTGGGGGAGGGGGTAGGGTTGTACCCCAAGTTGGAAAAGTAGTGGGGTGTGAGGAAAATTGGGGGCCTTGCAACAACTGCACTGGGTCCGAGGAAGTCACAAGGGAGGGGCATTTGCGCTTTGGATGGTCTAACTCAAAGCAGGAGGGACAGATTGTCCTTCCGCCCTCTACCCAGGCCTAGAATGGGTGGTCAGGGGCTGAGGGTATAATGGCACAGGGCAGAATCAACAAAGCAATTTTTAAATTTATGGGGCAGATTGTGGCAAATGCCCAAGGCCCAGCTAGGCGGGTGGCCCCATTGGAGACCACAAACTGGAGGATGGGGTTGGGGATGTATGCAGCTAAATCATCCATTAACTCCTGATGGAGTATTGCGGGGGGGAGGTGAGTGGGCAACCCCGCAAACTGAACCACCATAGTGGTGTCAGTGGAGAGCCAGGTGCATGTTGTTGGTATAGGGGTGCCCTTGAAAATCAAGGGCACAGTAGCCGCAGTGGTGGCATCAGCTTCACAGGTGAAGCTGAGGTCAAAATACCCCTTAAAGGGGTGGAAGTTGATAAAGCTGGCTGGCTGCATCACTGCCTGGGCCAGGTCAATAATTGCTTGTTCCTTATATGGGAACAATCTTCCACACTTGACCTGAAGGCCAAAACGGAGCTGGGAGTGGGGGAGAACGAGTGGGCTGCAAGGCACCGCCTGGGTCATGCCAGGTGGATGGCGAGATCCTTGGGCATATTAAACTGACCCAAGGACTTATTTGGACTGTATGATCCAGACTGAGCGCGTTTTCCCACCAGACAGAAAATGCTAGGCGGGGTTTTGCCGCTGCCCCACATTGGAGCAGCCGGTGGCAAATCTGACATCATTGGGGGTTGAATGGCCGCGGTTGGCATTTGATCACAAATTGTTTTACTTACTTTATGTTTTATTAATAAAATGCTTGAAAGTGACTTTGAGAAGAAAGAAAGCTAGTGATCTATCTCGAGCTTTACTAGTTTGCTGAGAATCTATATCAAAATGTGCATTGCCACATTTATCCCTCATCTAATCTGTCATCTTTCAAATATATATGATAAAGCCTCTTGAGAGGTAGGACGTCAACAGCCTTTTTCACTGCACCCAAATCTCCCTAAATTTTCCACTTTTTCCACTGATAGGCTCCCAACATTACCATGAGGGTCTGGCAATAAGTTGGGCACAACTTTAGAGTGTAATGGTTATTATTCAGTGAAATTATTTGTGGCATACTCAGCTGAATAATTCTGGTAACTTTTTGTAAACAGCTGGAACGTTCATGGCAGGTTCAGCTGACAATTATGGTAACTCTTAGTTGATGAGCTTGTACTAGGTTAGGAGTAAAATTTCATATGACAATCCAATAGAATCAATTTATTAGAGGTAATATCATATGCTGACTAATTGGTAAATGCTTAAAATTGGAGTCAGAAGATGGTGGCAAAATATATGATGGTAGTTCTTGGGATCAATTTGCTAAGAGACACTGGTAATGGAGAAAGGGTAGCATTAAAGTCTATAGAGCAGTTTTGGAGGTATTTTGATGGGGTCAATCCCATATAGTAGGTCAAACCCAAATCTCAACATAGTCTGATAGATGAATGGTTATATGCTTACGACTCATAGGGTAATAACTACAATGTGAATGACTATCAAAGATTTCATGAGGTGCCCAGCCTTCTAGCAGGTGTGATGATGAGGTGGCACATTGCTAACCTCTCATTAAACACCTGGGACAAATGGTGAAAGTGTACTCACGCCAAGCTCTGGATACCAACCACACAATTCCAAGATAAGTTCCTCTGGATGCACCTTAAGAACTACAATGATGTTAAATTCTCCTGGACAAAATTGAAGTCTTTTTAGGACTATGGCACCAGTTTGGCACCAAACGCTGTGATGATATGGACTAACAGTTATTGCAATAGTTTCTTGATGTATTAGAAGTATTGTACTCAATGCATCCTCATTGTTCAACTTTTATGCAGCAACTATGCAATAGAATATGCCACCAATTAGCTTGCTCATCCAGCTGCTGGTTAAACAACTTGACCACCAGAACCCTCAGGATAGAAGAGGAAGAGTCTGAGGGCAGTGCCATCCTAAAGCTACATAAGATCAGTTCTCCCTGTGAGTTCACTGCACATATGAATGCTCTCTCAGAGCAAGTATAATAGCTCACCCTAATAGTACAAAACAATCCATGTAAAGCAACTTCCACTGATACAATTGCAATAAATCTGGCCTTAATTTCAGGCATTGCTAAAACTCCCTCCTTTTAGAAATAAAGTGGCCATCTAGAAAGAAAATTCTCCAACAGAGTTTGCTAAAGAAACCATGATGCTTCTCCAGCTCACAGGCAGGCCAATTTTGCTTAGTCTATCTTCTACCAGTACTACAATCTACCTCTAATCCCCTATGGGGAAAACCAACAGGACTCTATCCACCATATCCATCTCTTTACACTGCTCCACTGCTAAAAAAGCTCTATGTAATGGGATTTATGTACTACTAGCACCCCTACGCTGAATCACTGATAGTAAAATCTTGGTCACCCCTCCATTAGATTAAGTACCCATCTGTGCAACCAGAAATGAGATAAGCCTGACAACTCCTTGTTGCAATTGGGATTACAACTGAGCAAGATTTTCACAGATATAGTTTTAAGAAAAAGGGTTCAATTGTATAAGAAAGTATACTTCAAAAATAAATATAAAGCTAAGTAGAAAAACAAGACTTTGTTAAATACTTTACAACTTTCCAGATTTGTTTGGATTTTTATAATTAATCAGATAATTCTGAATTATTTTAGTTTTTATATTGTTAGATAGCCATCAATTAGTTCAGAAACTATTAAACCTATCAAATATTCTAACCTCTAAGCTCTTAGACAAACTTAATTAAGCCTGCCAAATTAACAAACTATTAATCACTTACCCAAAATCATTGAGCCTATCAAATCAGCCAAAAAAATAAACCATTACTCAGCAAAAACTAATTGTCAAGCTTACAAATTAGCTAAGAATACCAACCACTAATCAAATCCTATGAAACTATCAAATTAAATGAATATGAAAATGCTCAACCAAATTGTTATAATTACCATTAGAAACATATATATTTTTAGATTTTATATAGAGCTGTTTTATTAAAATCTATATGGTTTTAAGAAAAAATAGCATTTTATCATTTACAAACTTTATAAAGTACTCGTGCCATGTCTGGTGATTCTTGGTTATTTGCTCATGAGATAATGTATCGTATATATATAAATAAATAAACAGAATGATGCTTTTGTAAAGAAAAGTTTAAGCTAATAATTGTTGATACCCAGATTAACACTGATTTGTTTGTGGGCTTAAGTTTACCTGATAATCCTAATCAATTCTTTTTATATATTTGTAGATGGGTAACAATAAAATTAAGAAATCAAATTCTATTGAATCAATATAAAAGTTACCAAAGGGGAGGATACCCCAGTGGTAGAATAGGGACCTCTACCACTGCCTCCCCGAGTTCGATTCCGGTACAGGAACTTTGGGTAGGGGACAACTATGACTGTGTTGGCGTTGCGCACCAATGCCCCGAACCGAGATAGCAAATAGCAAAGGCGGTCCATGGAGTTCCTGGCCTATCATATGCCGCGCAGGGAGGTTTTCCGGATTTTATCAACCTTCCCATTCATTCGATTTCCCCTCAATCGGTGTGGTATCGTCCCCAGGTCGGCCCACCTCGAATAAAATTTAAATATAAAATTACCAACCACTTAGCCAAACTCAATTAATCCTATCAAATTGACTAAAACTTAACCATAGCCTCCAGATACCCCCGCTTTGCTAAGGTGTTTATAGTTTATCAGATGATTTAAATCATTATTTTAGATTTTAGCTTATAAATAACCACCAACCACCCAGCCAAACCTTTTGGCTTATTGATTTAACCAAATTTAACCAGCCACTCAGCCAAATCTAATTGCTCAATCGAATCAACCAAAAACCACCAACCACTTAGGTAAACTTAACTGAACTTATCAAAACAACCAATAACTAATCACCCCTCAAAGCTAAACTGTGTACTATCGATTCGAACAAAAGCCATCAACCACTCGGCCAAATAAAAAAACCTATCAAATCAATCAAATAACACCAAACTGCTACCCGAAACATAACTTTATACTTAATCATTGAGTATGTGACATATCTTCCAAACTACTAAATCAACTTCTACTTAACTTGCCAAAAGTATTTTATTTATTAGTTGAACCAAATTAGGCAGGTTTTTAAAATATATAAACCTAACATCCAGATACCTGTACTTCGCTACGGTATTTAGTTTATCAGATGATAAGCTCATAATGTAGCCTATAGGCTATGCCAGCACTACTCTCGAGCCACTCGGACTAACAGCTTCGCTGCTGCCCTCGAAGCTGGTGAGCTGATTATCCTAACTACTTATATTCTAATACTGATTTGAGTTTCAGGTGAGCAATTTGGTGAATTATTCAATAATATTCGCCAATTCTCACCCACTCACCCAAATAGTTTGAACCTATCAGGCTCGATAATTTCAAATTCGACCTTATTTGCCAATTCTCACTCACTCACCCAAATAGATTAAACTTATTAGACTCGATTAGCTTCAGGTGAGCAATTTGGTGAATTATCTAATGATATTTGTCAATTCTCACCCACTCGCCCAAATAGAAAGAACCCATCAGGCTCGATAATTTCAGATTCGATAAGATTTGCCAATTCTCACCCACTCACCCAAATAGATTGACCCTATCAGACTTGAATGTTTCAGATGTCAGTCAATCAGTCAGTACGTCAGTGAAATTTTTTTATTTAGATAGTAGATACCTATGCTTTGCTACGGTGTTTATAAATTACCAGATGATTCTAAATTATTTCAGTTTTTATATTGGTAGATAGCTATCAATAAGCTCAAAACCATTAAACCTATTAAAAATTCCAACATCCAACCACTTAGCCAAAATCAATTAAATCTGCCAAATTAACTAAACCGTCAATCACTTACCTGAAACTATTGAGATTATCGAATCAACCAAAAAATAAACCATCACTCAACAAAAACCAATTATTGAACTTGCAACAGCCAAAAACTACCACCCCTTATCAAAACCTAAGAAAAAATCGAATTAAATGAATATGAAAATACCCAGCCAAATTGCTATATATTTACCATTAGAAATATATGTTCTAGATCTTATATAGAGCTGATATTTAATGCATATGATTATATTAAATAATTACATATTAGCATTCCGTTTCCAAACTTTATAGAATACTTGTGTCAAGTTTGGTGATTTTTGGTTATTTTCTTGAGATAATGTAATATATAAAGAAATCAACAGACTGATACTTTTTTAAGTAAAATTTTAGGCTAATTCTTGTTGATATCCAGTTTAACACTGATTTGTTTGTGGGCTTAAAGTATATCTGATAATCTTATATTTTTTGTATTTGTAGACGGTTATCGCTAAAATTAAGTAATCAAACTATGCTGAATCAATATAAGATTACCAACCATTCAGCCATACCCAATTAAACCTATCGAATTAACTAAATCACTTAGCTAAAACCATTAGATACCAAATCATCTAATCACCAACCGCTTCGTAAACCAAAGCTAAATGTATCGAAACAACCAAAATTACCGACCACTTACCAAAACCAATTAACTTATCGAATCATCCAAAAACTACTAACCATTCACTTAAAACCATTTGGACCTATTGGATCAACCTAAAACCACCAACCGCTTGGCAAAACCAAACTATCGAATCAACCGAATATCAAACTTCTCGGCCGTAACAATTACCGATTTCCATTAAAAACATATAAAATTTTAACTTGTTACATATAAAACTTTTTATTTTACTATGAAAATTAAAATCCGGCTTGGAGGTGCATACGGACCCCCTCTCGTCCACCTATATCCAAATTTTCAAAGCTCTACATGCTGTAGTTTTGATGGGCTTCGCGAACACACACATGCACACACTTGCTTTTATTGATATAGATAACTAAATTATTAAATCAACTATATAAATAGATTATATTAAGTATTGTAGCTGGCCATTAGTAAGTTTAGTATGTATAATAACCAAATCAATTAAATCAACTAAATAAACAGATTAAATTAAGTATTCTTGATGACTAACTTTAGTTTTAGTATAAGATTGGACCAATCAAATTCAGTCAAATAAATAAAATCAAGTATTGTAATACCAATCATTAATTTTAGTACCTCCCGAGTTCGATCCCGGTAATGGACTTTGGGTAGGGGATGATTTTGACTGTGTTGGTTTTGCACACCAATGCCCCGAACCGAGATAGCAAATAGCAAAGGCGGTCCATGGAGTTCCTGGCCTATCATACGCCGCGCATGGAGGTTTTCCGGGTTTTATCCTCCTTTCCCATTTTCTTCACTTCCCTAATCGGTGCGGTATCGTCCCCAGGTCAGCCCACCTCGAATAAAATTTAAATTTAAATTTAAATCATTAATTTTGTATAAGTTAGGCCAATCAAATCACAGAAATAACCATCAACCTCTTACACAAAATCATCTAGCCAATTAATAAAAAATAATATTAAACTGCTCTGCCAAATTGATGTATTGACTAATTACAATCCTATATACCATTTTTATATCTTATATTACTTATATTTGTATTACTATGAGCAAAAGTTAAGAAAAACCACCCTGTGTTGATTCTCCTTATTAATAAAATCTTTATAATATGTTTGGTTATTTTTGGTTCATTTGTTTAGGAGAAATTATAAAATGAGTATACTTGCAAATATATATAATAAGTTTACTTATAAGATGATTTCTTAAATCACTTTTATCTAATTGCTGACTAATTTCAGATTAACTCAATTTAGTTTTGAATTTATCTTTATCAGCTATTTGGTTATTGTCGCTCACAGTTTCAATATAGGCAAATCCAACTAATCAGCTAAGTAATCTAACTATCTCAGTTGTCTTCTTTAAATGATTAAAAGATAAAGCACAATGATGATATCACAGCATTACAGTAGATGAAATGTTACAAATTTTTTTGTAAGATATCCAGCTAAGACATATACAAGCTCTTTAGCTTTTACCACAAGGTAAAACGTACCTTTTAAACAATTTTCTTGAACTCACTGTCATGTCTGTCTGTCTGTAATCAAATCTTGCAATTGATTTATAGCTACCTTCTAGACTAGCTAGAGGTTTTTAAATTTGGCACACTTATGTTTCTCTGATGACGATACATAATCCATCAAAAAGTTTTAATTTTCATGTTCGAAATAAAAAGTTTTATATGAAATAAGTGAAAATCCTATATATGTTCGATGGTATTTGCTATATTGTTGCGGCTGAGCAGTTAAAATTCAGTTGATTTGATATATTAAATGGTTTTGTTAAGTGGTTAGTGATCATTTGGGTAATTAGCAAATTAATCTAAATCAAAACTTTGAATCAAAAGTCCAATTGGTTTTGAAAATACCTCCTCTAGCATAATCTGCTCAGCTTTTGGCTCTAAACTTAAATTTTATAAGTGTCTGAAATAGAGCTTGTAAGATTGATTACAGACAGACGTGACAGTGAGTTCAAGGAAAGTGTTTAAAATTGTGAAAAGTATGAATTTTGCAAAATGAAAACGTTTTTAAAATGGTGAACCATTTTACTTATACTTATTACACTCATACTCTAGATTATAAATTAGGCTCTTAATGGTAATTTAAGCCTTCCTATTATAACAGAATCGAATTCCATTATCATGATGTAACATCTGATGGCAGATGGAACATCCAATAAACCACCGTAAGGTGATGAGGTAGAATTCAGTGCTTATTGGTTGATTTGATGTATTCAATGGGTTTGTTAAGTGGTTAGTTATTCATTTCTTTGATAGGTTCAATTACTTCATAAACTTATTGATGGCCATCTATAAAATAAAGGCTGAAATAATTAAGTATTATGATCTGGTAAATTATAAACTCGAGCAACGCTGAGTAAATTGGCAATTTATTTAATTTTCAAGGGCAAGGGTTTTTCTTAGATCTATATATTAATACGTGAAGGGAAGACTATACCCTTTTTAAGCATATTGCGCTCATGGAGGAGTGTGAGATTTGGCATAGGTAAAGTTTATATGGAGAAGGAGTGCATAATGCTAACATTTTTATATAATAAATAATAATATCTGTTAAATTATACCCAAAACAATACTGGGTAAAATGGGTTATCAACATGATATAAAATCTAATTAAATCATTTTAAATCGTTTGTTTATTAAACCTGAGCGACGCTAGGTAAAACTACTATTATTTGGTTGATTTAATAGTTTCAGTTGGTTTTAATTGAGTGGTTGGTGGTTTTTGGTTGATTCGATATGGCAATTGGTTTTGGCTGAGTGGTTGGTGGAATTTGGTTAAACAAATAAGTCAATAGGTTTGGCCGAGTGGGTGGTGGTTATCTACAATATAAAATCTAAGATGATGATTCAAATCATCTGGTAAGCTATAAACACCATAGTGAAGCACGGGTTCTGGATGCTAGTTCAAAAAATATCTTTAAAAATATTTTTTGGAGACTAAAAAATTAATTTTTATTAAGAGTTAGGAGCAAGTTTAATACTTGCTTATTATAATTCATAACATTCAATCTTCTAGAAGAAGCGGAGTAATTATTGTGAAAATGAATATAACAATCCATCTTGGGACCATCTAGTACTAAAAAAATATAACAATCCATCCCATGGTCGGCCTTCCCGAATAAAATTTAAAAATGAATATAAACAGTTTGATCAGCGTTACGCCAAATATCCTAACTTTATATATTTGAAAGACCATCGATTGAGATACAAATGGTACTTTAAGGATCTTTCCGACATGTTATGCTTACCTTATCGTTATTAAATTTGTATTACACTCAGATGATGGAATCTGAGACATTATACAATCATGGCTTGAGTGAATACTAGTATATAAATCACCTTATTTTAGGCTAAGGCGGCTTCTAATCAACTCTGAGACCACATAAAAATGCCTACCACTGAGAACCAAACCCAGGGGAAGTATTCCGATATTCAAGGATGGGCTTGCCATGGAAAGGGCGAGGAGCTGGTAAAGTTTTCTTACAAAGCGGGGGAGCTATTGGAAAATGACGTTGAGATTCAGATCACTCACTGTGGAATATGCGGCTCTGACATCCACACCATGGACAGCGGTTGGGGCCCCACCGATTATCCAGTCATTGTAGGCCACGAGATTATTGGTGAAGTGACGGCAGTGGGGAAGTTGGTCAAGCACCTTGCCGTAGGGGATAGGGTGGGGGTGGGCGCACAATGTCGCGCATGTTTGAAAGATGATTGCTTTGCTTGTCGCCGCCAACGCGACGTCCATTGCCCCAAATCTACTTTCACTTACAATAGCAAGCGCGAAATCGATGGCGAGAAATCTTATGGGGGCTACGCTGAGGCAATACGCGTACAAGGGGATTACGCCTTTAAGATCCCAGACTCGATTCCTTCAGAATATGCTGCGCCTCTACTGTGCGCTGGGGCTACCGTGTTTGTACCCATGCTCCGCCATAACGTTAAAGCTGGGGACAAAGTCGCCATTGTGGGAATTGGTGGTTTAGGCCATCTTGCCATCAAATTTGCGAGTGCCCTGGGATGTGAAGTCACGGCCATTTCGCATTCCGCCAGCAAGAAGGATGATGCCAAGTGCATGGGGGCCTCCCATTTCGTTGACACTAGTGAGGAAGCGCAAATCAAGGCCTTCAAGAACCACTTTCAGTTTATGATCGTTAGTTCAAATGCCAACAACTTGGACTTCATTATGCTAAACTCGTTGATGGATATCGATGGCAAGATCATTCTGGTGGCGGTTCCCGAAGAACCTTTGAAGATCAACCCATTTTCGCTTACCCGAAATGATATTTCAATTACGGGATCAAGCATCGGCTCTATCAGCGAGATCCAACACATGCTAGAGTTTGCGGCTAAACACAAATTGCACCCCACCATCGAACAGATGCCCATGGAAAGAGTCAATGACGCCGTCAACCGAGTCCGCTCAGGGAAAGTCCGCTATCGAATGGTGCTCAGCAATTAGGCCAAGGCTACTACGCTAAATTCATCTTCCAGTTTAATGTCCCATATCAGAGCCTAGTGCAGCAAGTTCATCTCACGTTTTATTTCACTATGAATATTATAAGCATTGCCATTTTTATCATAAAGCTTAAAGCGCAAAATTGATACTCAGCCTCTTCAGGAAATGATTTTTTATTTTACATCGCACCTTCTCATAAGTTTATTGGACATTTGAAGTTAGAGTTTTATTACTTATTGAATGTACTTAAAAACTTAGATAGTAATTTGTTCTATTAAAATTGCGAGACCCCGTTTTTGAAGCTCTTGTTAAACGGCGAAAATCTATATCACACGCCAATAACTTTGATATTGGCCAGTATAAATACTCTATTTAAAGTTTGTAGGGATTTCACTTTTGAAGGATGCACGCTTAATGTTATACCCAGAAATCCCTTCAGGAAGAGGGCTAACAATATGTGTATTACTCCATTTATTTTTTGGGGCCAAAGTATTAACACTTAAGACCAGGCAAATAAAGTTTATGCCAATAAGGAAGACATGAGATAGGAGGTCAAAAATATCTTTGTTATAGTTGATCATAAAGTTTTTATGTTATTTTAACAATAAAACTTTATCTATGGAAATGGAGTAATTTAATCGGGTTGGGACCATCTAGTACTAAAAAAAAGAAATGGAGTAATTTAACACGTTCGTCGCCCAGCGTGATTCAGTTGAGTTTCTCACGGGACCCAAATGTGACTGACTATCGAATGCCAGGAAGCGAGAAAAAATATTAAAAAATTATACCTATTGTCTCAACTGTTAAAAATTATCACAAATATGTTTGGACTATTTTAACGAGTGCTATAATACACTGTAATATAATAATATCATAAGCTTAAACTAATAAAAAGTCTAGTATTATGTGATTTTTTAATATTTTTATTTTGTATCGAATCTAACCTCTACCCATGCAGCTAGAAACTTCGTTTTTTTCGCGCCTTTTTCTTACGTACACCTTCTGAGCTCCAATGGTAGTTTTAGTGGGTTTTTACCACTTCGATTTCATTTAAGTCGTCATATTTAAAATTGCTATTAGCGATGCTAAACCTACGAATTGTTCATTAACATATTCGTCGCCCATATTTGGGTGACATGGCGATGAAAGTGTTAGAATTTTTGAGTGCCTCGTTCATACTTTAGGCTTACACTCACTAGATGAAAAATTATATGCATGGCAAGGTATGAATCAGCTGATTAACTCATGTGACTATTATCCAGGCGGTAGCTTCTTGATTGATCCATTTGAATGCCCCAGGTCATTTAAATTGGCAGGACGTTTTCTCTGGGACATCCATTCGAGTGTCCAGTCAGAATGTTGCATTTAGTTTAACCAACCCTTCGAAAAATAATTTATTTTAATTTTGAATTTATTAATACATAGTCAGAGGCTTTAATTAACCTATATTGCTGCTGCACCAGTGTCAATCTGTAGTATTAAATCACTATCAGTTCCCTCACCCCAGCACCTCCGATTTCTGGTATTTATGAATTACGATTGAATCCTCAATTCCCCAGTGCAACTTTCAAATCCCCAAAACTTTGGCTACCTCAACTCGCGGGCATGGTTTTCATATTATCTATTATATTATTATTAAATTTCAAATAACTTAAGGGGAGGATACCCCAGTGGTAGAATCTTTCTCTCACAAATATCACTTTTTAAACAAAAAGTGAATTGAACAAGAATTGAGAGAGCAATCAACTGCAGCACATAGAAATGGATGACTTGCCCATGCTGATAGTGAGTTTTATTAAGAATAATACCAAGGTCACTGAGATGGATGAACCATCCGTTGACCTTCCCACCAGCCCAAGCCCTGACACAACTAGAAATGGGGCTGGGCATTTCACCATGTACATGCCAAGTAACAAACTGGTAACACAAATGATAATAAAATGAATGAACGTGTCAATGGGTCACAGAGCTCTAACAAATAGCACAAATGATGGGGGTCAACTCCCTGAGATCAATGCCCACCAACACCCTGATGACAAGTGCAACCTTCTGGGAGAGAGGCCCAACACCAAGAACAGTGGAGTCAGGAATATTCCCCAATGAACCTCAATCAGAAGGGGGGACTGGGGCCTCACAGGGTGAGAAAATTCTTGCCAATAACACAAAAAACCCAGATGAGGTATTGGTAGGATCTGAAACCAACTCAGATTCAAATAACAAACTTGGCAATTCAGACCAATGAAATCAAACAATAAAAAGCTTTCTACTGACACAAAGAAACTTACCAAATCAGCTCGGGGTATTTGGGAAAAGAACAAGTTGGACGCCAATCCCAAAACAACCCAGTTGGGGGGGCAAATGGTCCCTGACCAAAATTGATTCAGTAGCATGAGTAATTCATTGGGCGGAATACCCAATACATAATCAAGTGCAATCCCGATGAAGGTATTCTGACAGGGGGCCATAGCTTGACAATGTACCAATAGCCAATCCTGAATATCCAATCACTGAATCAAGCTGATCCATTGAGAACCAACCAAAGTGGGGGTGACTCTATATCAGGGACCAAATCTGAGGGATCAGACACCCGAGAGGGATCAGCAAAAAACTTAAAGTATTACTGGAAGGGGTGGAAACCCTGACAGCGGTCAAGTTGATGGCCAGGGCCCCAATTAAATTTACACCAATCCAGTCAGACATGTTAGAGCATTGAGGTATGTCCACCCGCAAGGTCAAACAATGGGAGGCTCTCCAGTTTCCATACTTTACAGTGACTCAGTGGGTCTCTAAAGGAATCAAACCTACCATAGCAGCTATATAGTGTGACCATATATTTTCTGCCAGAGTGGCCAAATTCTGGCTCAACACCCAAATCTCAATTGATAAGGTGGTGCAATTTAAGGTATCCTGAGTTAGAACTGAAGATGCCCTGGAGTGGATAAAAATTCCTGTGGACTACAAGGTGATAGAGGCCACCATCCACAAAGATTTAAAACTGGTGGATGCAAAAGCCTGGATGGAGGCTGGCATCAACCTATTAAATGTGATGGAATACAACAAGGTGGGCATTACAGCATGTTACACCCAAGCTGTCAGGAGCTTGGGCCTCAACCCAAAAAATTTAGCCAAATACAAAAGACATTTTCTGAACACATCTATGGCCCTCAAATAGGCCAGACACTCTATTCCGGTGGACATGGCACTGTAATGGTACAACACTACCTTCTCCCCAGAGGAAGCACTGCCATAGATTGTGGCCAGGTTCAAGGCAACTGAGGCCTTACACTGATCATATACCCATATTCCACCTGCCACCGCATCAGACCTGATGAAAGCAGGCTGGACAAAGGAAAAAGCAGTGAAATGGGGACCCTTTCAGGATTGGTCACTGGAAGAGGCCATCAACTGGTCCACCAACAGTTTTACACTGATGGAGATGAAATACTGGGTCCAAGCGAGGGCCAGTATGGACCTAGTGCATGAATGGGCAGAACTGGGGGTGACCAAGCCAATTCACAAAACCCTCAGAGGCCACCCATTCCCAATCACAAAGTGAAAAATCTGGCATGATGCCACAACACTTGCTGAGGCTGCAGACTGGGATGTGGTGGGGTTCACCCCCCAATCAGCCCAACTGTGGATGGAGCAAGAGATCTTGCCACAGGCAGCAACAGCAATGAAAGGGGTTAAAACCCCAGACTTGGGTCAAGAATGGCTCAAAGTGGGGATCCACATTGAAACTATCTGGGACTGGAAGCAATCCTTCCCAGAATTGATGATAGCTGCCCCATACACTGCCGAAGTCTTCACCCCCTCAGAAGCATTTCAATGGTGTGAAGCGGGGGCTCCAGTGGACATGGCATGAGTATTCACAGATGGGGGCTGGAACAGCGTTACTGTAAGGGACTGGTGTCAGTGTAGCTCGATTATGCTGGAGGTCCTCCAACATTACCTCCACCCAACGTGCAGACCAGAATTCGCTCTCAAATAGTACTGACTGGGGTTCTCACCAGTGGATGCCCTAAAGTGGCAGAGCCTGGAGATTGGGGCACAAATGGCTAAAAGTATTAACTGCTGTGGTATCAACAGTCACCAACTCAAAGCTTTCCTCAGCTGGGGTTTCAGCCTCAACAAATCAGTAAGTTGGATTCTGAAAGGAAAGACCCCCGCTGAAGTACCCAAACTAAGTGCAAAATTAAAATTGTACAGCGCAGCGGTGGTGCATACTGAGGACAACATCTGGAATGGAGCAGAGAGCCACATCGATTACATCCATCAATTGATCAGTGGGGGCTTTACAGATTGCCAGGCGCCAAAATCATACTTTAAAGATGCTATCCAAGTCCACCTACAACTAGTGGAGGAGGAAGAATGGTCCAATTTAATTCTGTCAATTTACCAGAAACTAGATGAAGTCATAACTGGAGGGGACTTTGATAATCGCTGGGTCCCCAAATGGGGCTATATAGATATAGTGATCTCAGGCGAGTTGGACCACAAGAAACTCCTCAAAATTGGCATCAAGTACAAGGGGATTTATCTGCAAATGGAGCTGACCAGATATGCCAACCAAATGGCAAGGTAGGTTACCTTCCAGAACCTCCCCACTGACTGTGAACAGGAATGGGTGCATGAAGTGATCCAGACTGGGTTGTTGTACTATGGGGAAGTACATGAATTCCGCCAAGCCGGTGGAGATTACATCGCGAAGTGCCTCCACCCTGAACAGTGGAGGCGCTGTATGAACTGGCCCCCTGGATGAAGCCAAATAAGATCGCCCTACCCAGATTCATCCGCCTGCCCAGCCTTGATAGGGTAGTGTATGTCAAACAGGAGGATGCCAAACAAGTGTGCCAGTTCTGTTATCAGACCAGCCACACTATGGTTCAATGCCACCATTGTAAAGGTAAAACTACATGGGAATACAAATATGACCCCATCAGGGGAATTACTAAGGTGGGCACCAAGACTTTCCTCCGCCTGAAAGCCAGAGAATGGATCCCATGAAACTTGATGGAGGTAGCAGATATGAAACACCAGTAACAAGAATTAGACCTGGTACACAGAGAGGCGTGGGAACAGGAAACAGCAAAATGACCCAAAGCAGATGATGAACCATTTATAAATCCAAACCCCAAATCTTATGCAATGGATGAGGGAACCAGCATGGGACCAGCAGAGAAATGACCAATCCAAGTGGAATGGATGGTCTGGGAGGAGGAGAGATGGCAGAAGGCGAACCCAAAGAAGTCTTCCAAGCATGGGCAGCCACAGGATTTCAACAAGTCAAAATTGAAGCCTGACAAGATGAAAGGGAATAAAAAATGAATTGGAAGTCATTGGCATATGAGCCCGAGGCAACTGGAGAAAATCTTCAAAAAAATTTAGATTGACAAAATTGGCCAGGCAATTGTCAACTAAAGAATCAAGTTCCTCCGATAAATCAAATGAAGGGGTGCGAATCTGGCTGATGGACAAGGGCAAATCTGCTGGTCTGCCTGAAGAAAAGAAGGGTCACCCGGACCCAATCATAAAACCATCCCCATTAACCATTGACAGGGAGACGGGGATGATGACTGAATTCCCAGTGCACAAGATGCCCAGGAACATAATCCCAGTCCCAACCAACTGACCCCAAAAACCAAATATCACACCCTGCCAACCATCAACACCACCACCAACGACCAACCCAACCTCTGTACGTGACTTGATTCACACCTGGACAACGCTAAACCTCATACCCATGGGTTGGGCAGATGGAAATGAGGATACTAACTACAAATGCTCAGGGGATGGTGAGCATACAAACGAGGAGGAGGAAAATGCACCATTTAAAAAACTAATAATAATACTGACCTAATTTTTATTTCAGAAACACAAGCTGGTAACCAAAAGAAATGGTGCCTATCTCAAACTGTGATGCAAAAAAACCATATGTGGTCCCACCAGATAGGCTACCAAGCCCTATGGATGGACCATGTGGCAATAGTTGCAATGGACAAGAAAATAGACCTGGAATTTGTAGAAGAAATTCATACCAATAGGATCATGATAGTGACAGCTACAAACAGAGAAACTGGCAGGAGCATACAGGTGGTAGCAGTCTACACCCCGCCAAAACTCCACAAAAACCGTATTTTCTGGGATTTCTTAGTGGAAGTGCCATCCAAAGTGATGACCATAATAGCAGGTGACCTATACTACTGGATGAATGTGAATTGGGATACATACCCAACAAGAGAATGCCCCAACAGTAAAGCCAACGAGATGCTCAATTACCTAGTTAAATTGGGGATGTGCCTAACAATTTGACAAAGAGGACAATGACCCAACCAATCTAATGTGGTGGACATACAATGCCGCTGGATCCCCACTGTCAGGATCACGGTTAGACTACATCCTCATATCATTGGACCTCAGGCTGATGACATCCAACAGCAAGGTTAGCATAAATGCTGAAAGTGACCACATGGTCATCTGGGTGGAGATCAACCTTGACAAACCTCTGAGGAACCACAAGTGGAAATTGGCACCAGCCACGTTGAGGAATGGGGATTGGCGCCAAATGATAGATGCGGGACTGGACCAGCTAATAGCGCATCTGGACAACCTCCCGGAGGTAGACCCGCTAGAAAGATGGACCCAGATCAGAATTAAGATGAAACACAATAGTATGAAGTTTGAAAAAAGCAACCTCTTACAAGTGAACAGCCACCATGAAGCAACTGAAGTCTAAATTAGAAAGCCTGAGGCTCACCTGCTGGGACAGCGAGGACTGGTGGAGTGAGTACCAAACAATGCACAAAAAATATTGGGCTGTAATGATGAAACAAGACTCAGAGAGATGGACCAATGCAACTTACTGATATCAGAGCTTAGTGGGGAAAATGACCAAAGAGGGCCTTAAACACCTTAAGGAAGTCCAAACTAAGGCTAGGGTATGGGAAGTGGAGATAGCGGATGGGGCAGTATCAACAGACCCTGAAACAATCAAGTGTGAAGTCAAGCTTTTTTATGGTGATCTCTTTCTGACAGCGAGAAACAAGCAAATTGGCAACAAAAACCCTTATTGACCTGTCCAAGTTGGCACTGGGAGGCTGTACGCTGGAAGATGTCACCAAGCTATCCACTGAAATCTCTATCGATGAAGTTAAGAGGGTGCTAAAGGAGTCACCAAGAATGAAAGCACCAGGCCCTAACAATATGTGTGCAGAAATATACAGCATATTCTGAGACTGCATAGCGCCAGAGCTCAAAGACCTCTTTAACCACTGTTTGACCCACGGCAAACAAGATCTGGGAGGACATGAGACCCAAATTGTACTTCTGTACAAAAAAGGCCTCAAATGCCAACTTTGGAACTGGCGCCCAATTGTGCTATTGAACGCCAATTATGAACTGCTCACACACATACTATCTAATCAGCTAATGGCAACAGCACCATGCACGCTCCATAGGGCCCACACACGGTTTCATTAAAGGCTATAGTATATGGGACAGCATAGGTTCAGTCCAGAGCATACTCCAGGATATGAGGGGCATTGAACAAGGATACCTTATGTTCCTCAACATGGAAAAGGCATATGACTGAGTAGCATGGTCATTCTTACATGAGGCACTGAAGGCGGTCGGTACCCTGACACGTTTTGGACATGGATAATGGCGCTATACTCAGGTCTGGTAACAAAGGTTATGGTTGTGGATGGCACAACTAACGAAATCTCTGTCAGGAAAGGTCTCCGCCAAGGAGACCCCATATCACTGATATCAACTTTGTAGCTAACATTCTACTAGCAGCAGCAGACATGAAGCTTTGGGGTTTAGTCCACCTTAACCAAATGCCTCTGAATATGCTAGCATTTGCAGATGATACAGTTGTAGGAATAAGCTCCTTGACTGACCTCCAGGGCGCTGAGGATCTATTAAACCTTTACCAGCTTGCATTAAACGCAAAAATAAATTTGGCAAAAACCTCAGTGATGAGGGTTGGCAACCCAAACTTCAGCCCACCAACTGACACAACGCCAATTAAAAGCTCCCAGACAGTCCGATACCTCAGGATAATCTTCAACAACAAGGGACCAGCTGTACTGGAGACCAAGAAAGAAGTATTAACAAGCTTATCATTATGAATGTCATGCTGGAAAGGCACCAGACTCTGCCTCAAGGAGAAAGTGCAGGCGATAAATGTCTTTATCTTCTTGAAGCTATGGTATGTTGCTCACATGCTGCTGATGAGCCCAAACCTAGAGAAGAAAATCAGGTCAATGCTCTGAACTTTCCTGTGGTTCAAGGCGAAGGCGGCACCAATTCCACTGGAAGCCCTGTAAAAACCAAAGAACAAAGGAGGCATGGGCCTACTAGACTTCGAATCTCACGCTCAACGCATATGGGGGAAGTCATTTCTGAAGCTAACACATATGCACATGTGCTGCCCGACTCTAGCATGGGATGTGAACTGGGCAAGAGCCCAAGGCCTCCAAGAGCCAGTCTCCCCCCAATCGTTATGTGAATGGATGGTGAACCACCCAAAAATAACCTCACAAAAAGGAGCCCCACACTACTGGTGACTCTGCAATCAGGCTGTGTGCCAGGGTGGGTAATCATTCAAAAAATTGGACCGAGAGGCCAACTAAATTCAAAGGGATGTCGAAGCGCATAATGCCGCAATGATTACTGCAACATGCTAGGAGGAATGTAACCAAGTCGCCAACGAATATGAAACCAAGTCAATCAGAATTAGGTACAAATTGATGCTGATAGAATATGGGGATCCACTCCCAAAACTGGGGTGCAATACACCCACCCGCCCACGAATCCTTAACAACTGGACTACCAAAGGCCACAACACCAACTACCCAATGAAGGAGTTGATTTTGGGCCTGAACACCCACTTAATCACAGCCAAACAGCGGTCAGTAACATGGCAGATCCTTAATCGGGCATTCAAATTGGGCAAGCACAGTGGGCCAGATTACCAGCACAAAGAATGCCCCATATACACCAAACCGAAAGCAGACATAGCACATCACTATTATGAATGCGCCATGTTCAAAAAATACTGGTCCATGATGCAATACATCCTATCAGGCAATCATTCGCCTCTGGGTTTACATCCGTCGCAGGACCTGTTCTTTACAAGAACCCTGAGAGTGGCTTCAATCCAACTATGAGCCTTCATTTACCATTATTGTTAATGGGTAATTCACTGTGCACTTGTCGCCAAGGTTATAAGCAACGAGCGCCCCCATCACAGAGGTTTGGTATTGAAGACCATACAGGTTATCTTCGATCAGATCCACTGGATCTCAAAATTCTTGTGCATAATCCCTGGGTGTTATAAGGCCACGCATTTGGCTTTCCCTGCCAGATCGTTCATTGCACACAATAAAGCTACTAATCATCTAAGAATAGTATGGCCTGTAAGCCCACCGCTGCTAGAACCATAGCTAGTGATGGCAATTGCCAATCAGCAATGGTCAGAGGTGCTAGAACTCTAGCAACCCAAATCTCCAGTCTTTTTTACCCTTGGCCAAATCGCCTGTATTCCGCCCTCCCCTCTTACTTTCCCTTAAAAGTTTTATTTTAATAAAGTATGGAGTTTTAAGAAAAATACCTCAGTGGTAGAATAGGGACCTCTACCGCTGCCTCCCCAAGTTTGATCCCAGTAGTGAACTTTGGGTAGGGGATGATTATGACTGTGTTGGCATTGCGCACCAATGCCCCAAACTGAGATAGCGAATAGAAAAGGCGGTCCATGGAGTTCCTGGCCTATCATACAACAGGCATGGAGTTTTTCCAGATTTTATCCTCCTTTCCCATTTTCTTCACTTCCCCTCATTGGTGCGGTATTGTCCCCCAGGTCAGCCCACCTCAATTAAAAGTTTAAATTTTAGATTTCAAATAACTTCCTAGTCAGCTTACCACAAGTGAGCAAGAAACTTCAACTACCTTGCCCCTGCGCCGGCATAAACTCATCATATTGTTTTGACATGATATATGACCTATGACTGGGGAGTATTTTCATCTATGAGATCATAGCATGATGAGCTTACATTATTATAGGTGTGTATCATTTTTGCATAGGTTGGCCAATAAAATCAACTAAATTTAAAATGAATTATTATATATGACAATCAATAATTTTGTTAAAGATTGACCAATTAAATCATCTAGATCTAAAATGAATTATAATAGATGGCAATCAGTAATTTTATTATAGATTGATTAGTTAAATTGACTAGATCTAAAATTGAATTATTGTAGATGGCAATAATTTTAAATTTATTGTGGGGAAGGCCAACCATGGGACGGACACTTCCGAATATGACTCAGGAAAGACAAACTTAGTACCATGGGAGGCACCCCAGAGAAGCGATGCTATCTCTTGTTGCCAGCGGGAACGCCACTTATGGGGAGGGGGAGGGAACGTGTGAAGGGGCCATAGCCACTATTGAGCACGTGTGGAGGAAGGGGTCTGATTTGATGAACCAGACTGGGAACCAGGAGGAGACCAGCTGTCGGCGACGCAGTGGGAGGTATCCAAACATCCACGCTTGAAAGTGGTCCACCAAATGAGACCAGAATCTGTGGACAGCTTCTGGGAGGGTGGAGATGGAGCCAGCGATGGCATCCAAGACAATCGTGTGGATAGTCCACATGGCGATTGCAACCACCAGAGCATGGAGGGAGGGTGGAAGGGGAGACCATTGATAAAGCAAACATATATCTTGACAGACTGAAGGGATGCATTTGATCCTGGCCCAGCAGAAGTTGAACTTCGCGCCATATCACTTTAGAGGTGGGCACTTCTCCAGGCGGTGGAACAGCGTTCCATACTGGCCACACACGACACAGGATGAGTGTAAAGCGTTAGAGCGCTCAGCTGTATGATACACCTGCCTCAGGCAGCGCCACACATGGGAGCAGACTTGAGGCTGCAACAGAGGATGGTGTGCATATTTCCAGATAGTCTTTTGGGTCTCAGTGGAATAAGGGTTGTCCATCATGTCCAGGTAGTCCACCCTGGATAGGACATGGGGTCAAATGGGGATCACGCCATCATGGATGGGTAGCCCCTGTACCTCTTGTGTGAACTGAGGAGAGGGGTGGCCTCTTTGGGTTGTATGTCCGCTAATACAAATTCTCCACTCTGCGCTTCGCATGGAGAGTATGATTCGTTTGTAGTGGGTTTTAGTACCGTGAGGACCTGTGGCTGATGTGTGTGTTGCGAGGTATTTCATCAGGGAGTGGGGGTTTTATGAATTGTTGAGGCCCAAGGCTTGGGAGAAGTTGGAGTGGGCCAAGCGGGACCAGTATTGGGATGTAAGTGTAGGAGCGGTGATGGCCGCGGTCCAGGTGCCCAGGATCTTGGCAGCATGGGCTTTGAAGTCAAGCAGGCCCATGCCACCTTGATGATGAGGGCCAAACATGACCTCTAGCCATACTGGTAAAGGGCGGCCTGACCAAAGCCATCCTTGCAGCAAAGCATACAGGGATTTGAAGAAGCTTGGGAGAAGGGGATGGCGTGGGCTCCAAACCAGACTTTGGATAGGAGCATAGAGTTGGCAAGAACAACCCTGCCAGTGAGGGTAGTATGGTGGGCTCTGAGAGAGGCGATTCGCTTCGTCACGTTGTCCAGTATATGGCACTCCATTACTGCTGACGCATATCCACCTGCCTCCATCCACACGCCCAGATGGCGCACCGGTCCTATGGTAGGACGTGGCACGAAGGGGAGCACCAGTGGAGCGGTGTGTGTTGAGTTAGTAAGGCGTGGACGTGGGCGAGCAGATGGGCCAGGTTGGGAACTAATTGCTGGGGCCCAGCAGTTCTGAAACCGACCAAGGATGATGATTTCGGTTTTGAAGGCGTTCAGTGCCGCGTTGCTTACCCGGGAATATTCCTGGATGAGTGCTTCAAGCGCGCGTGCATCTTTGTTATTAGACACCCCCACCACGCAATCATCTGCAAATGCCATCATCTTGACTGGGGTTTGGCCTGGCACATGGACCCCAGTGAGTTGGGCATTCACATCTCGCAGTAGTGGGTCAAGGCTGAAGTTGTATAAGAGTGGGCTGAGGGGGTCCCCTTGTTGCAAGCCCCTTTTTGGCGGACTACTTCCGTTAGGAAGCCTGGGCCACGCACTGCCATTGTCGCAGATTCTGTGAGCAGCATTACCCAGTTTATGAAGCAGGGGGGTAGGCAGAATTGATGGATGCAGGCCCTTAGGTATTCCCAGTTTACTCTATCATAGGCCTTTTGTTGGTCCAAAGATACAAGTGCCCCAGAGGCTGTGGACTGACATACATTAGTCACAGAGTGCACGTTATCCCAAATTGACCTTCTGGGGATGAAGCCAAATTGTTCTGAGGATGATGGTGGCAGATGCTACAGTCCCTAATTGGTTAGCCATAATTTTTGTTAAAATTTTGGTGTCTGTGTTTGTTAGAGAGATGAGGTGCCAGTTGGCTAAGTCAAGCTTATCCCCTTTCTTGAAGAGTGTGACAGTAAAGGCCTCATGTCCTCCTGGTAGGAGGCGCATTTCCAACAGGCTTTGGTTAAGTGAGGCAAGCAGAAGTGGGGATATATATTTGAAATATTTTTTGTAGAACTCATATGGAATGCCATCTGGGCCTGGGCATTTTGGTTTGGCGCATCACGAATGGCTGTCCACAATTCGTTTGGAGTAATTAAATTCATTACTTCCAACTTTTCTTTCTCGTTGTAAACACTTTTGCAACCTATTCAATTCAAGACTAAATCTAGTTTGATAATCTCACAGAGGAGATTAGTCTGCACCCATGTCTGGGAGCAGTTGGGCAAGCAAGGCAAGAGGAGCAGGCGGAAGGCCCGCGGCCTCCAACGTTCAAAAACGCCCCAGAGAATTTGGTGGAATAGACAAAAATTTCAAAAAACGGCGGTCACAATTTCGCCGGAGATACTCGCGTAGCAAGCACGATGCAACCAGTACATCAACACGCCACACTCCCAGCCACTTTCATCAGTGGAATTTGGAGTCCGTGTGTATCTGGACATCCAAAAAACAGCCTTATGGGAAAAATTTTGTGAAGATGTACACAAAATTTTCCTGACTGTGGTGTACGTTGCACCTCACTCCATGTCGCACAGTTGGCTGGACCTAGGTTTTGAAAGCAGAATAGCAGCAGACGAGGCTGCAGCAGTGCGCATAGTGGTCAACCTCCCTGAAGGGCAACGGGTCATTGAAACCAAATGCACCAGATGGACAAAATCAAACCAAATTTTCGTCACGTTTGACTTTTTGCCTACTACGGTAAAACTTAATATTTTGGAGCAACACCTGAAAGATGGTCTCACCATATATGGTGATATACAAACTTTCGAAATGCAACGTTTCATGCTGATGCCACACCTGTGCACTGGCAAAGCCATCGCAGTTCTGACCCCAACTGAGGAGATCGCGAAGGACCTAACCCAGATCCCGCACTCCACCTTTATTGACATTGCAGGGCATATCACCAACCCATTCCGGGTAACTGTGGACAGCGCGCCCCCCATTTGCACCCACTGTGATGCGTTCAGCCATAAGGCGCATGCATGCCCCATCAAGGAGGGCGTCACATTCCAAGAGCACCCCTCAGCGGCCATGGCCAGCGGAGAGGTGCACTACGAACCAACTGCAAGCACCAAGGAGGCTTTCCTGTGGGGAGCACAAGGCTGCTACCTATTGGTAAAGCCCATCTCCCCACAAGAATGTTAGAAGGCTAAGCAGGCCCGTAGGGCCGCAGCCAAGGAAGCAGCCAAGGCCACCACCGCCATCCCACACTCACAACGCCAGGAGGACATGGAGACCTTCGTGGCAGAAGTGACTCAGGAATCCATCACCCAATCAGATTGGGAGGCCCATGCTGAGCGGGCCACTCAATCTGAGGATCTGATGGGAGAATCAATCTCACCCAATCGCTGCACCCAAGCTCCGGTTGAAACCAACTTAGGACCTATCCCAACTGAAAAATTTTCTTTTGACCTGCATGACGGTGCACCAAACTTATCCGCACCACAAAAAATTTGTCCGACGTCAGGAAAACAAAAAGTGAAGGCCAAAGCCAATGTGACTCTTTCTGCAAAAATTAACAAAAACCCCAATAGTGTTGCTGCTAACACCCACGCTGCTGTGAAAGCCCGTGGGGACCTTGAAGAGGCTGGTGGGCCTGGGGGCCCACCCCCTCGCACCTAAGGTGTGATGGGGGAAACCTTCACTCTAGGGATGCTGAATATCTCTAGACTCAAGGCCTCCCCATCCCAGGCTAGGAAACTGAGTTTTTTACAACACAATAAACCCATGAATATCCTGGCCATCCAGGAGTCCCACTGTCCACAAGGTTCCAAGAAAGCTTGGAAAACAATGCTCCTCCCATCCCTATCCTTTTGGTCAAAGCACTGTGGGGTGCTAATTCAGAAAAATAATTTTTTCAAATTTACATCCTCAGAAACATTCCTAAATGGCTAAGTGCTCGTCGTCACCTTCTCGTGGGCTGATGTTGCACATGCAATCGTCAACATCTACGCCCCAAATGGTGCACACAAGCGTCAGAAATTTTTCTTGTCAGTCAAATCCCTCCCACTACCCCCTGATTCTTTCCTAGTTGATGACATGAACTGTTGGCTAACCTCACCAACGGACTGGTGGCCGCCCTCACCCCACGCCCCACAGGGTCACATAGAACTACGCGTTCTAAAAGCCACCATTGGGTTAATGGATGCGCTGCCGTGACATGCCCCACTGCTCAAAAACATGACGCGTCCCCACATCCACAATGGCCAATTAAGGTCCATGACCCGCATCGACCTTATTCTAATGCTGGAGAAATTCCAACCCCACATCTCCCACTTCAAAACAACAAAAATGGAATTCTTCGACCACCAACTGGTCCCAATAACCTACCACTTACCCGTCACAGTTGCAAAGGCCCCACATTGGTGCAAAATCCGCCCCCCAAGCTCGCATCGCCAGGATTTCCATGTGGGTGGAAATGCAAACTTTGGCAAAATTGTTTGTTGCACCATTTTGCACAGACCCCATTTCCACATGGGCAACTTTCAAAGAGGACACCATCCGCCACTATTGCCATCTCTCCTCCAGACGCTCATGAGCCACATCAGCAGTTATCTCGCGCACTCTGGCAGAATTGGCCCACTTGGAGTCCAATATTCCAGACACAGGATACAGCCCTGCATGGGGCCAGAAGTGGGTGGAGGCAGCTGCCCACCTCAACGCACTCGAAAGGCAACACAAACATCAGGTTTGTGTCCAATACAGGGCCACATGCATCACTAAAGGTGACAAGTGCACCGCATACTTCTTTAAAAAATTTTTTGCACCATGCCAGAGCGTGGCCTGCACACAGGTGCGAAGATTGGATAATTCCATTGTGGACACACCGGCTGAAGTGGCAATTGAAATGCAGAGATATTACTCCGAGTTATACTGAGCTAAACCAATTCAGCCAGCCAAAATGGCGGAATTTCTCGACTGAGCTCATATCTGCACCATTTTCTGATACCCGGAAATAATGAATTTAATTACTCTGAACGAATTATGGACAGCCATTCGCGGTGCGCCAAACTGAAAATGCCCAGGCCCAGATGGCATTCCATATAAGTTCTACAAAAAATATTTCAAATATATATCCCCATTGCTGCTAGCCTCACTTAACCAAAGCCTGTTGAATTGCGCCTCCTACCAGGAGGACATGAGGCCTTTACTGTCACACTCTTCAAGAAAGGGGATAAGCTTGACTTAGCAATTGGCGCCCCATTTCTCTAACAAACACAAACACCAAAATTTTAACAAAAATCATGGCTAACCGTTTAGGGACTGTAGCATCTGCCTCCATCATCCTCAGAACAAATTGGCTTCATCCTCAGAAGGTCAATTTGGGATAACGTGCACTCTGTGACTAATGCATTTCAGTCCACAGCCTCTGGGGCACTTGTATTCTTGGACCAACAAAAGGCATTTGATAGAGTAAACTGGGAATACCTTAGGGACTGCCTCCATCAATTCCGCCTACCCCCCGCTTCATAAACTGGGTGATGCTGCTCACGGAATCTGCGACAATGGCAGTGCGTGGCCCAGGCTTCCTAACGGAAGTAGTCCGCCCTCAAAGGGGCCTGCGACAAGGGGACCCCCTCAGCTACTCTTATACAACTTCAGCCTTGACCCACTACTGCGAGATGTGAATGCCCAACTCACTGGGATTCATGTGCCAGGCCAAACCCCAGTCAAGATGATGGCATTTGCAGATGATTGCGTGGTGGGGGTGTCTAATAACAAAGATGCACGCGCGCTTGAAGCCCTCATCCAGGAATATTACCAGGTAAGCAACGCGGCACTGAACGCCTCCAAAACCAAAATCATCCTCCTTGGTCAGTTTCAGAACTGCTGGGCCCCAGCAATTAGTTCCCAACCTGGCCCATCTGCTCTCCCACGTCCACGCCTTACTAACTCAACACACACCGCTCCACTGGTGCTCCCCTTTGTGCCACGTCCTACCATAGGACTGGTGCGCCATCTGGGCGTGTGGATGGAGGCAGGCGGATATGCGTCAGCAGTAATGGAGTGCCGTATACTGGACAACGTGACGAAGCGAATCGCCTCTCTCAGAGCCCACCCTACTACCCTCACTGGCAGGGTTGTTCTTGCCAACTCTATGCTCCTATCAAAAGTCTGGTTCGGAGCCCACGCCATCCCCTTCTCCCCAAGCTTCTTCAAATCCCTGTATGCTTTGCTGCAAGGATGGCTTTGGTCAGGTCGCCCTTTACCAGTATGGCTAGAGGTCATGTTTGGCCCTCATCATCAAGGTGGCATGGGCCTGCTTGACTTCAAAGCCCATGCTGCCAAGATCCTGGGCACCTGGATCACGGCTGTCACCGCTCCTACACTTACATCCTAACACTGGTCCCGCGCGGCCCACTCCAACTTCTCCTGAGCCTTAGGCCTCAACAATCCATCAAACCCCCACTCCCTGATGAAATACCTCGCATCACACACATCGGCCACAGGTCCTCACGGTACTAAAACCCACTACAAACGAATCCTACTCTCCATGCAGAGCGCTGAGTGGAGAATTCATATTAGTGGACATACAACCAGAAGAGGGCGCCCCTCTCCTCAGTTCACACAAGAGGTACAGGGGCTACCCATCCATGATGGCGTGATCCCCACTCGACCCCAAGTCCTATCCAGGGTGGACTACCTGGACATGATGGACATCCCTTATTCCATTGAAACCCAAAAGACTATCTGGAAATACGCACACCATCCTCTGTTGCAGCCTCAAGTCCTCTCCCATGTGTGGCGCTGCCTGAGGCGGGTGTATTGTACAGCTGAGCGCTCTAACGCTTTACACTAATCCTGTGTCGTGTGTGGCCAGTATGGAACGCTGTTTCACCTCCTGGAGATTTGTCCTACCTCTAAGGTGATATGGCGCGAAGTTCAACGTTTACTGGGCCAGAATCAAACACATCTCTTCAGTCTGTCAAGAGATATGTTCACTTTATCAATGGCCTCCCCCTTCCACCCTTCCTCCGTGCTCTGGTGGTTGCAATCGCCATGTGGACCATCCACACGATTGTCTTAGATGCCATCGCGGGCTCCACCCCCACCCTCCCAGAAACTGTCCACAGATTCCAGTCTCATTTGGTGGACCACTTTCAAGCGTGGATGTTTGGATACCTCCCACCACACCGCTGACAGCTGGTATCCTCCTGGTTCCCAGTTTGGTTCATCAAATCAGACCCTTCCTCCACACGTGCTCAATAGTGGCTACGTCCCCTTCACACGTTCCCTCCCCTCCCCATAAGTGGCGTTCCCGCTGGCAACAAGAGATAGTATCGCTTCTCTGGGGTGCCTCCCCTGGTACTAAGTTTATCTTTCCTGAGTCATATTTGGAAGTGTCTGTCCCATGGTCGTCCTTCCGCTATAAATTAAAAATTAAATTCATTACTTTCAGGTATCAAAAATGGTGCAGATATGAGCTTGGTTGAGAAATTCCGCCATTTTGGCTGGCTGAATTGGTTCAGCTCAGTATAACTTGGAGTATTATTTTTGCATTTTGATTGCCACTTTGGCTGGTGTGTCCACAATAGAATTATCTGATCTTCACACCTGTGTGCAGGCCACGCTCTGGCATGGTGCAAAAAATTTTTAAAAAGAAGTACGCGGTGCACTTATCGCCTTTAGTGATGCGTGTGGCCCTGTATTGGACACAAACCCAATGTTTGTGTTGCCTTTTGAGTGCATTGAGGTGGGCGGCTGCCTCCGCCCACTTCTGGCCCAATGCAGGGCTGTATCCTGTGGCTGGAATGTTAGACTCCAAGTGGGCCAATTCTGCCAGAGCGCGAGATAACCGCTGATATGGCTTGTGAGCATCTGGAGGAGAGATGGCAATAGTGGCGGATGGTGTCCTCTTTGAAAGTTGCCCATGTGGAAATGGGGTCTGTGCAAAATGGTGCAACAAACAATTTTGCCAAAGTTTGCATTTCCACCCACATGGAAATCCTGGCGATGCGAGCTTGGGGGGCGGATTTTGCACCAATGTGGGGCCTTTGCAACTGTGACGGGTAAGTGGTAGGTTATTGGGACCAGTCGGTGGTCAGAGAATTCCGTTTTCGTTGTTTTAAAGTGGGAAATGTGGGGTTGGAATTTCGCCGGCGTTAGAATAAGGTCGATGCAGGTCATGGACCTTAATTGGCCGTTGTGGATGTGGGGATGCGTCATGTTTTTGAGCAGTGGGGCATGTCGCAGCAGCGCATCCATTAACCCAAGGGTGGCTTTTAGAACGCGTAGTTCTACATGACCCTGTGGGGCGTGGGGTGAGGGAGGCCACCAGTCCGTTGGTGAGGTTAGCCAACAGTTCATGTCGCCAACTAGGAAAGAATCAGGGGGTAGCGGGAGGGATTTGACTGATGAGAAAAATTCCCAACGCTCATGTGCACTGTTTGGGGCATAGATGTTGACAATTGCATGTGCAACGTCAGCCCACGAGAAGGTGATTACGAGCACTTGGCCATTAAGGAATATTTCTGAGGATGTGAATTTGAAAAATTTATTTTTCCAAATTAGCACCCCACAGTGCTTCGACCAAAAGGATAGGGATGGGAGGAGCATTCTTTTCCAAGCTTCCTCAGAACCTCATGGACAGTGGGACTCCTGGATGGCCAGAATACGTACAGGTAAATTGTGTTGTAAAAAACTCAGTTTCCTAGCCCGGGATGGGTTGGCCTTGAGTCCAGCGATATTTAAACGTCCCTAGAGTGAAGGTTTCCCCCATCGCACCTTAGGTGCGAGGGGGTGGGCCCCGGGCCCACCAGCCTCTTCAAGGTCCCCACAGGCTTTCACAGCAGCACGGGTGTTAGCAGCAACACTATCAGGGTTTTTGTTAATTTTTGCAGAAAGAGTCACATTGGCTTTGGCCTTCACTTTTTGTTTTCCTGACGTTAGACAAATTTTTTGCGGTGCAGATGAGTTTGGTGCACCATCGAGCGGGTCAAAAAAATTTTTTTCAGTTGGGATAGGTCCCAAGTCAGTTTTGACCAGAGCTTGGGTGCAGCAATTGGGTGAGATCAAATCTCTATTGGATTCTCAGATTAAGTGGCCCGCTCAGCATGGGCTTCCCAATCTGATTGGATGATGGATTCCTGAGTCGCTTCCACCACGAAGGTCTCCATGTCCTCCTGGCGTTGTGAGTATGGGATGTCGTTGGTGGCTTTGGCTGCTTCCTTGGCTGCGGCCCTATGGGCCTGCTTGGCCTTCTTCCACTCCTGCGGGGAGATAGGCTTTATTAATAGGTAGCAGCCTTGTGCTCCCCACGGGAAAGCCTCCTTGGTGCTTGCGGTTGGTTTGTAGTGCGCCTCTCCGCTGGCCATGGCCGCTGAGGGGTGCTCTTGGAATGTGACGCCCTCCTTGATGGGGCATGCGTGCGCCTTATGGCTGAATGCATCACAGTGGGTGCAAATGGGGGGCGCGCTGTCCACGGTTACCCAGAATGGGTGGGTGGTATGCCCTGCAATGTCAATAAAAGTGGAGTGCGGGATCTGGGTTAGGTCCTTCACGATCTCCTCAGAAGGGGTCAGAACTGCGATGGCTTTGCCAGTGCACAGGTGTGGCATCAGTATGAAACGTTGCATTTCTAAAGATTATATTTTGCCATATACGGCGAGACCATCTTTCAGGTGTTGCTCCAAAATGTCACATTTTACCGTAGTAGGCAAAAAGTCAAATGTGAGGAAAATTTGGTTTGATTTTGTCCATCTGGTGCATTTGGTTTCAATGACCCGTTGCCCTTCAGGGAGGTCAACCAATATGCGCACTGCTGCAGCCTCGTCTGCTGCTTTTTTGCTTTAAAACATAGGTCCAGCCAACTGCATGACATGGAGTGAGGTGCGATGTACACCGCGGTCAGGAAAATTTTGTGTACATTTTACAAATATTTTCCCATAAGGCCGTTTTTTGGATGTCCAGATACACACGGACTCCAAATTCCACCGACAAAAGTGGCTGGGAGTGTGGCGTGTTGATGTACTGGTTGCATCATGCTTGCCATGAGAGTATCTCTGGGGAAATTGTGACCGCCAGTTTTTTGAGATTTTTGTCTATTCCGCCGGATTCTCTGGGGCGTTTTCAAAAGTTGGAGGCCGCAGGCTTTCTGCCTGCTCCTCTTACCATACTTGGCCAACTGCTCCCTGACATGGGCGCAGACTAATCTCCTCTGTGAGATTATCAAACTAGATTTAGTCTTGAATTGAATAGGTTGCAAAAAGTTTTGCAACGAGAAAGAAAAGTTTGTAGATGGCAATAAGTAAATCTACTATATAGATCAATTAAATCAGCCAAATATATAAACTGAAGTAATATGGATAGATATCTGAAAGTTTACCATATAATTGACTGATAAAATTAACTAAATAATAAAGCTAAATAAGGTTGCCTGCTCTCGTCACTTTCACTAAGCATCAAATTGCTCAATACATTGAGGTAATGGACACCGCCTGTCAAGACTGGGCTCCCAAGGCCAGCCCGCCACCAGCCCTACACCACTCACCCCATATGTGACTGTACCAACTCCAATTGGTCCTGTCCAAATGGATGGCTTTGCTGGGCACACCGTGCCAAGGTGTGGTGCACTGGCCTCTGTCACCTTAGACCTCTGGGAAGAGGTGACTCCCAGAACCTCTAAATGCCTCAGGGTCAACGGGCTGAGGTGTGGCCAACCAGCCTCTGTCACTTTGGGCTACTCTGGCTCCAGCTTATCTAGGGCAAGACCTCTCCAAAAGGAGCCTGGCACATCCACCCTCTTTCCCAGAAGCACCGCCATCTGCTCCCCAAAACTCGCTCCAAATAAATTAAATTTAAATAAAATTGGTTTAGCAAAAAGCAGCCTTTATTGGAAGTGAACTTAAAGTTGGAATAGAATTATAAAGTGAGGGCCATTGGGGCTGACCTCACTTTGAAATACAACCAAAAAAGGCTAAATGAATTGTGTGTCATAAGGGGTGCAAAAGCCTCCAGAATTAGTGGCATCTATGCAACTCAGTGGTGAAACAATGGAACCTTAGAACAACAAACAATAAAATGAATATATTTAAATTATTCTGCTATTAACCCTAATAGGAAAATCCTACTTGGAATAGCAGAATTGCAACTATCAATATACACAAATCCCTCTAGTACTAAAAAAATATACACAAATCCTCCCCAAATCTCTTTCTGCTAAGCATCACTTTTCGAAAATCAATTCAGCCTGAAATTTAGCTCCACTAAAGAGATTTACGAAAACTATTAGCAAATATGGCGGGAAACCCCGCAAAAGAACCCGAAGGCTATGCCAAACGAGCCAGCACCACCCCAAACGAAGCAACCCTCAGTTACCCACCTCAGGGTCAACCAGAATCACCCGCTCTCAAGCAGTAGCCATGAAAGCAGGCACCACCCCCCAACCTGGAGCTACTTCAACTAGCGCCAGTTCACCTGATCGCACTTCTGCAATCTGCACGCCTAACAGCTCTGTGTGCGCTGCCTCCCACCAACCCGCTGGTCCCCCTCCAACCAAGGAGGCCATCACCCACGCTGTTTTAATGGCGTCTGCTCAGTTGAATGCAACTCAGCCCATCCAGGCATTCACCTCTAATGTGTCAGCTAATTCAGCCCCATCTATTATTGCTGACGCCGTGTTTCTGGCTCCCTCCATGAGGGGCGATACCCAGCTACTGGCCTCCAAACCCTCAGATGTAAGGTTGGATTAGCCGCACATTCTGGTTCACTAAGCACCAAATTGGGACAATCTACTCTTCCCAATGAGGATTCAAATGGTTCAGATTTTGGAACTTCACACCAGTTCCAATCTCACCCGTCCCATTTAAACCCCATAATCGGCACTTCTCAAGTTGGCACTTTATCTTCATATACTGGAAATGACAAATTCACCAATCAGCCAGTGAGTTTTGCCCACGAAATCACAGCATATACTCGGGCTGAATTTACACAAATAGATTGGGATGGTGATGAAACATCGCCCTCCTCCCAATTAGCTGGAGTTAATTCAATCTGGATGGGCCTCCCCAATTTAGCGAGGCAAAACAAACCGCCCCTCAATTTAATATGATGCCAGCAACTGCTGTAACATTCCAGCAACAAGAGAACTCCACAAACTTGTCCAAACCACCAGCTCACACTCAACCCGCAATTGTAGCCCAAAGCAAACACAAATGTACCAAAGGAGCCACTGGGGAGTGGCAAAAACCTCTGGCACCAACGCTACCTAAAGCTGATCCCCGTGAAGTGGCGTTTATTGTTGATGTTAAGAAAAAATGGGCCGAAACTAGAGCGCAAAAAGCTCTAACTCGCTCAACCCTCTCCCACGCAATTTGCCTTTATTATGGGCATAACCCTGTTGAATTCTATACAGAGGATTACTTCTCATACTTTGCAGCGATTGTGGAGACATTCCCAATAACACCACCATCCATGAATCAGTGGAGATCCACTACATTATGTGAGCTTCACTGAAGCTGCCCTTGCTGACCATGCTGCCACCCTCCAGGTCATTATTCCATGCGGATCTCTTCGCATCTCCCGCACACGCTCTCACCTGGAGAAAATTTCATGGGTTACTTTTTCCAACCTACCAACGACTGTTGATCCTGAGTCTCTTAAACTGGCACTCCATCATGGTTTAATGGAGTTTGGGTCTGTTCTTTCAGTGGACTTTAGCGTCCCCTCTTACTATGCTCCCACTCAAAGAGCTCGCACTGCTAGGGCGTCGTTCATCCCCTCCCCCACTGTATCCCACAACATTGAGGTTATTCCTCGTGTGGCGGTAGTTGGGGCATACCCTGAGATCTTTTTTGTCGACCCTGATCAGGCGCGCCCCCGGTGTTCATGGTGTAACGCCCTTGGACACTTGTATAGTGGCTGCACAGCTCGAAAACAAGCCCTCTTAGCCACCACCCAGGGGCCTAAACCAGGCCAAAAACGATCCCACATGGCTGCAGCAGCAATTCCACAACCCACACAATGGGTTCCCGTTCAAGACCTGTCCCCTGAGGCCTTACGCCTAGCAGTTGAAACAGCTAACCCCACTATTGGTATGGGATACCTTCGCGCTCATGCCCCCTTCCAGTGGGCACCCCCTCCAATCTCCCAGAGTCAACTCCCTCTCTCACCAAGCGCAAGGCATCTCCCACAGGGTGCCCCTCGTCAGCCACCCCCACTCAGGGCTCCGCGGCACCCCCACCAACCTCCACCAGCAATTTATCGCATCAACCCTCAGCTCCCAATGGAGCTATGCCCACCAGCATGGACTGGCAACCCGCGGCCTGCGGTAGAAGTGCCACCTCAAAGAGTCCTACCCCAACCCCACAGTCCATTTTGCGCGGATGCTTTGCAGTGTTGGAGGAAGTGAATACGGACTCAGACTCATCAAATGGGGGCACCGCGGAGGTCACCATTGAGCACCCTCAGGTCCTTCCCCTGCAACGGAGCGGGGGCAGTATCCTAGGCTGGCTTACTGGGTCCTCCGCCCCCCATCCTCTCCTTCCCCTCAGAACCCTCGACGCTCCTCACGAATTGCAGCTAATAGTCAAGCTAAAGGACTCAAAACTAGCCGCCTCACAGCATCTGGTTTAAGCGCTGGCAACCCACCAGGACATAAAGGGGAACAGCTATGAGTCCCCATGGCAGCACCCTGGCCCTGCAATCCATCAATGCAAATGGGTTGCGGGACTTTAAGCGGAGAGCCCGCCTCCTCCGAAACTTCAGGTCAGCACAAATTGACATTGCTGCTGTCCAGGAGCCCCATATTCTCCCCCACGAACTATCTGCATGGAATGAACAGTTTGGAGCAACTCCTTCTGGACAAACCATGCCGCCCTTATTGTTTTGAATCCCCGGGTTAAAACCCATTCTTTTTCACAATATCTAGGTGGCCGCCTCATACTGGACAAACTCACCACTCCTGACTTCTCCTTCTTTGCTGCAAGCATCTACCTGCCTAATGCAGGTCAGGAGCAAAATCGGCTCTTGGAAGAGCTCGTCCAACTCAATCTCCCACGGAATACAGTCCTCTTAGAAGATTTCAACACAACCATAAGTCGCGTCCGTGACTCTTACCCCCCTGCAGCAAAGGAACGCCCTGGATCAAGTCGCCTCCAGGATTTCCTTCGCCTGAGTGGCTTTATAGATGCGCTTCCACCTTCCGCGTCTGGCCTAGGTTGCATGACTAGGATCCAGTATGATGGAGGAGCTTTCCAGTCAGCGTCACGCATAGATATGGCACTGATTGGCCCCCTGCTAATTGGCCGCGTCTCCTCTCCCATCTCTCGTGACAACCATCTGAGTGTTCACAGGTCACTCACCGTTGTCCTCACCACCACACTTAGACCGTCGCGTAGGTTCTGGCCTAGGGTTGCCCCAGCTCTTCTCAACAACCCCTTCACTAAGGAAAAGCTGTCTATGACCATCCGGGAGACTCTCACCTCCCCCCACCCCACCTGCTTGACCACAAAGCTATATGGGCGGTGACCAAGGAGGGCATCACCCGCGTTGCTTACAACTGTGCCAAAGCCCAGATGACTGCAGCTCGCGCCAGAGTCAAAAGGGCGGAAGCCAGAATCAGACATCTGGAGCGAAACTGCCAGCCTTCGCCCTCTTCCAGATGGTTGGAAGACTGGGAAGAGGCGCAGGAAGCACTCCGCTTGGAACTTACACTGCAGGAAGAACGGGCAGCAAACTTTAAAACATCTCGTTACTATGCTCAATGGGAACGCCCCACCCGCTTCTTCTTTCAGAAACAGAAAGCCCGATCAACAGCGCAGGATATTACTGCACTGAATATTGGCACTACAACCACTTCAGATAAAGAGGAAATCACGCAGGAGCTACACCGCTTCTACTCCAGCCTCTTCCATGCCACCCAGGTGGACCCATCAGACATCCAATACCTCCTGTGGCGGGCTCCAGAGCCGCCCATTGAACCACGGGCTAATGAGGCTCTATTAGCGCCTATTTCCATCCAGGAGGTGATGGAAACCCTTCTGAAATCCCCACGGCTTAAAGCCCCAGGCCCAGACGGAATACCCTTCGAGGTGTACCTTCTGGAACCTGCAGTGATAGCCAGAACCCTCCGCGACCTCTTCGCTGCACTCTTGGTGAATGGCGAGGTCCTCCCCGACTCCAGAGGCTCAATCATGACCCTCATTCACAAGACGTCAGACCGTGAGAACCTGGCGAACTGGCGCCCCATAGCGTTGATCAACACAGACCACAAGCTCTTCACGAAGCTTCTGGCCAACCGCATCACCAAATGGGTGTCACATCGCCTCTCCCCATCCCAGCACGGTTTTATTCCGGGGAGGTCGTTATGGGACAACTATAATGACCTTCAAGTGACTTCGACTGCTAACTCTCGTAAGGTGAATGGCTTTGTGGCTCTCCTGGATATGGAGAAAGCATATGATCGGGTAGCCTGGAAGTATATTGATGCTTCCCTGGCCCGCTTCCATCTCCCACCCGCAGCTAGGCGCTGGATATCAGCGCTCTATGACCAGCTCCACACCAGAGTCCTGGCGCCAATGGGTTTTACAGTGGCAGTACCAGTTGGACAAGGTCTCCGGCAAGGGGACCCCCTGAGCCCTATCCTTTTTAACATCACCCTTGACCCCCTCTTGGCCTCCTTAAAGGACAAGCTAACAGGGATTCTGGTCCCAGGTAAAGCCCCCACACGCACCATGGCATTTGCAGATGACACTGCCATTGCATTTGGCTGCCCTGGGGATGTTGCCCTCGCTGCTGTGACCATTGAGAGGTACACCAAGGCGTCCAACGCCATGGTCAACACCTCCAAGACAACAGTTGTACAGGTCGGCTCCCCCACCTTCCCCCCACCATTTGGTATTGAACCTGAGCGCGGTACCTTCCGTCACCTGGGCGTTCTCACCAACCAACAAGGAGTTGCGCTAAAAGACAATGAGGACTTGCTCCTTGCAGCAGTTTTCTCCAGGATTGCTAGCTGGAACCGGCGGCACATCACCCCCAGGGTCGAGCTCTGATGGCCAATGTGTTCTTCCTGTCCAAAGTCTGGTTCCTAGCGCACGTCTGCCCATTCACAGATGCCTTTTATACGCGGCTCAATGTACTCCTCCGCTGTTGGATCTGGGGCTCAAACCATCCACCAATGGCCCTCTCAACCATTGCCCGACCCTGCAATGAAGGGGGCCTAGGGCTTCTGGACACGCGATCCCACGCCACCACAATCTTCCTGAAGTTCCTATGGCTGATTGTCTGCTGGGACGCGACCCCCATGCCCCAATGGGCGCCCGCCCTCCGCCAGTCAGTGTCAGCAGCTCTGGGTCTTCCTAGAGCATCTCTGACCTCATTAGGAGTGGCTCATAAACCACCCAGGCCATCGCCTGAAACCATCCTCATTCCCCTACTGGAACCAGGCTCTCCTTGCCCTGAAACGATTAGGCGCGCGGATCCACCATGCCTTCCCATACAGAAGGGAAGGCCCTGGCCTCAGCCCCCGTCGCCATGCAATTGTGCACAATGGACAAGTTGTCACAACTCGCCTCAACCCCCAAGATCGTCCTCTCATCCGCCCAAGACTCCTTGAGCTCCTCCCTCCCTCCGTGAGATTTGACCTTAAGGAATTGTGGAAGGACGTCTATCACCCCATCCTGTCAGCAAAGGTGTCCAACACCTTATGGAGGGTGCTCCACTGTTCATACAGGACAGGGGACTGGACTGGCCCTACCTTCCAGCACCAAAGCTGCTTCCGCTGTGTGGAGCCTATTGACTCCCACCTCCATCGTTTTTTTCACCTGTCCAGGTGTCGCCACATTTTGGCCAAAGGCCCGCGCGCTCCTCCATGCTCAGCCCTGGTCTGGACACCCTGTGCAAGACCTCATGTTCTAGCAGAAATTGCCTGGTTGCCACCGACCCCTCCATGTCCTCGCCTATGCCACAGCCATCTGGACCATCCATAACTCCTTCCTTCGTGCCTTTGACCAGCAGGTGTGGACCCTTCCACACATGATCACCCACTTTCAGGTACACTTTGAGATGGCCCTGAAGGTCTGCACTATGTCGCCAACCCTCCCCCGCTCAGTTGTCACTGCAGCACGGCTCTGGCGCGCAAACCCCCTCCCTTTCTCGATGCCTCCTCCCTCCCTTCCTCGCCTCAGGCTCTTAGGAGCCCAGGCGTAATTCAATAAACATTGATGAATCCCCCCTTGGGTTGGGACCATCTAGTACTAAAAAATATACACAAATCCCAGAATACCTAACTCATGGGATTCATTTACAATCGTTAATTGTTACACTGTCAGCCTCATTATTGAAAAAACCCCCAATTATACCTCCTTATGCCACATGTCACTGATGCTCCCACCCTGATGCTGTCACCATGGTCCACCAGCTAAAGCAGGTGCTGGACAAAAGTTTTCCCAAAGCTTTCTCCCTTCTGATATGGCTTCCTAGGCTGATAACTTAGGTGCTATATTAGGAATTTTTTAATTTCTAATAAATACTTTATTTGTTCATTCACAAATAAAGATGCATGGAAGCTCTCCCTTTTGGGTTGGGCACCACTAGTGCTAAAAAATAAAAACTAAATAAGTAAAAACTAAGGTGTGGTAGCATAGTGGGTTGGTTTCTGCCCCACTCTGGGTTGGGTTTTGGTTATTACAGGTCCAAAACCGCACTGGATAAAAAAACTTGGCTTGGTATACTTGTCCCAAGGTTGACCTGCCTTGTTTTTTAAATAAAAACTGCTAACCTTATACCTGAAACATTGGATTAATCAAGTCAACTTAACAATTATATTAATATATTTCATAAAATATTTGTTGTAAGGAGAGTGTCTATAACTCTCCTGTTATCAGCGTGGAAGTGCTTGGTGCACAGGCCCAACACCAGAGAAAAAGCCATTTAAATAAAAATCATTATTGCCCAGCAGAGGGTGCTGGAGCAATAATAACTCAAGCAAAGGAATGCGATCAATACCCAGACAAAACTGTCACGGTGCACACTTAGAGAAGGGGTAAATGACCCAGGTTGGAGGGTACCTGAACAAACCAACGGTGCACGAGGTGATAATCTTAATGTGTCCAAAATGGAAAGTTTAACAGAGTGCAAGACCTCCTCAAAGGGGTCCGCGCACAGGATCATTTGGAATAACATTTAAAAATGGTAAAAACGGGGAAATTTTATTTGGAAAGTCGACCAACAAGGTATGTTGGTTGGGAAAAACATATTTAAGCTTGGAAATGGGAATATGGGATGTGCTGCAGTGGGCCCAAGCACCAACCCACCAATAGGCAACGCTGCCATCCAAATTAGTTGAATAAGCCAAAACCAACTCTACTCAAGTGATCAATCAAAGTTGGATTCGACCAAAATGCATTGTTTCATAAATGGAATGGGTATTGAAACCAAGTTCCTCGACAAACTGAATGGAACCATCTGCTTTAATTTGGTAGACCATCCGTTTTAACTCCTGGACTGATGTAAGGGGCTAGGCATTTGGCACCCCACCAGTACCAACCTGGGCATATTTTGCCTGTACCCAGCATTGGTCTAGGGTATGCTTCAGGTCTGGAAGGCCCTGTAATTTCACCTTCTGGGCCTCCTGGCGCCCAGCCTTATCCTTGGGGTTAGTCCTCACTATGATGTCATGGGACCATGACATTACCCTCTCCTCCCAATGGGGCTCAACTCCCCCTCCAGAGCTTGTGCAAGGGAAAAGTTCTTGTGGGCAGGGGCCAACTTCATGGTGGCAACGGTTGGTTTGGGTTGAGATCTGGCAGCCTGAGGGAAATGCTCGTGGAAGGCTTTAATCAGATCTTGGGCATGCACACAGTTGCATGCTGGAACCCAACTGTTCTCTGCAGCATCAAAGCTCTTCCAAGATACTAGGTACTCCAGTCTTCTTTTAACGCGTTGGGAGGCAACTATTTCTTCCACCTCCCACTCTGGTGCCCCATCCATGAGATAGGCCTCAGGAGTCTCTGGTGGTGGGGGGCTCTTGAACAACGTTAGTTTGCTCACATGAAACACAGAGAAGATCTGAAATGAGGGGGAAGATCTAGCTTTTTTGAGGCATAGCCCAGCTTTCTAACCACGCAGTAAGGGCCAATCCTCTTTGATCCTAGCTTCTTTCATGGCTGCTTGATAGGGATGTTATGAGCATCAAGAATAATGAGATCCCCTTCCTTGTACGCAGGACCCACTCGACGCTTCCCATTAGCATTCTCCTTATATACTCGCATTGTCACCTCCAAGATTGTGGAAACCCCCTGGTGGACCTTCTTGATTGTCTTGGCAAAGTCCACCACTGCTTCAACCTTAGACTCACAGCTGGGATCCATGTTAAAGGCGGGGTTAAAGCCATGGCTGGCAAAAAATGAGGGAACAATCAGTTGAGGAGTGCAAGGTATTGTTGTAGCTAAACTGGGCCATGGGAAGGTGACAAACCCAATAAGAATGATCTGCAGCGGTGTAACACCGCAGAAACTGTTCCAAGAACTGGTTCACACGTTCAGTCTGCCCATCTGATTGGGGATGATAGGCAGTTGAATGGCAAGGGTGAATCTGAAGAGTCTTACACAACTCTTGCCAAAAAACGGTGGTGAACTGAGGGCCCCAGTCGCTGATAAATTTCTTGGGGAACACCATGAAGTGCAAACAAATGAGTGATGAAAAGCCTAGCCATCTCAGCTGTGGTTATAGTAGTTCTGCAAGGAATAAAGGGGCAAACTTTGTGAACCGGTCCACCACCACCATGATGGAATCATAACAATCTGAGGCTGGTAATTCCATAATGAAATCAAATGAGAGGGAAGTCAAGGGCCCTTCAGCCTTTTGGACTGGTACCAACAACCCCACTAAAAGTTGAAAATTGGGTTTCATCTGGTTGCAGACCAGGCACTCCTTACAATACCGCCCCACCTGAGCAGGCAAGCCCTTCCAATTGTAGATGTGATGTATCAACTCCAAAGTCTTTGCTTTCCCAGGATGACCAATCGTGATCCCATTGTGATTGTCCCGAATGATTTCCAGGCGCAGTGGTCCAGCAGGTACCCAGAGGCCCCCTGAAACCACACCATCTCATCCTTTACGTGATAACCCCTGGATAGGTCCTCTTATTTAAAGAACTCTTAGAAAGTACCATAGTATATTTTCCTGACAGCGGCTGAGAAAGGACAACCTCTCTGAACATACCATATTCTTCCGCATTTTCCAGAGGTGAAAGCACTGGCTCGTTGGCCATGGGAGAGGGAAGATGTGAAAAAATTTACTCTGGAAGAATAATCATCTGTGTGTTGTGAACTTCCACCTCCTTGAGATTGGGCGCTAAAGCAGGGTTGCGGCTCAAAGCATCTGCCAAACCATTATCCTTGCCCTTAATGAACTCATACGTGAATGAAAATTGGGCAAGGTTCTCATGCCAACGGGTCTACTGTGGGGTTAGGACATGAGGGGAACGGTAGTACAGCAAGGCACGGTGATCTGTACGTATGTGGAATGGTTGGGTAGAGCCATGCAAGTAATGACGCCAATATGTCAGCACCTCCACCACTACTAGTAGCTCCTTGTCATAAACGGCGTAATTCAACTCTGGCAGAGACATTTTTATAGAAAAATATCCCACCAGATGCTCTATCCCATCTTCACCTACTTGTAACAAGACAGCTGCTATGGCGAAGTTGGAGGCATCAGTAGACACAATGAACTCCTTTGAAAAGTTGACATGGTGAAGAACAGACTTGGACAACAGGGTGCACTTCACTGCTTGGAAAGCATCCTCCAAAATGGGGGACCACTGAAGCACCTTGGCACCGCTATCCTTGTATAAGGGAGCCGCCACCTCAGACAGATTGTGAGTGAACTTCTTGATAAACGTACACGTCCCCAAAAGCTCCTCAATTTCTTGACCAAGGTGGGGGTAGGCCACTCATGAATAGCCTTCTCCTTGTCTTGAGTTATCATGTGTCCCTGGTCAAACATGACGTTGCCCAGAAAAGTGACCTGGGACTTGAAAAATTCGCACTTGGTAATCTTCAGCGTCAGGCTGGCTGCCCTTAACCTCTCCACCACTTGCCAAAGGTGTACTGCATGGGACTCCTGATCAGGGGAAAACACCTGGATATCATCCATATAAGCGACTGAACATACCCCAACAAGTCCCCCAATGCTGCATCAATGTGGCGTTGAAAGATACCAGAGGCATTCTTAAACCCAAAGGGCATGACCTGAAACTGGAAGATCCCTTTTCTGGTATGGAATGCGGTTAACCACTCTTGTCCCTTTTTAATCTGGATCTGATTGAATGCATTGAGGAAATCCAGCTTGGAGAAGACCTTCGCCTTCTCCACATAGCGTTCAATCTGTGAATCCAAATGGATGGGATGGAGGCCTGGTACAATAACGTTATTGAGGCTCCCATAGTTTAAGCAGGGGCGTAGAGTACCATCAGCCTTCTCAACAAAGAGAAATGGGGAGCAAAAAGGTGAGGTACGCTGAAAAATCACACCTTTGACTAGCTGTTACTTCACCCACACATCCAACGCCTCTTCCTCCCAGACAGTCAATGGGTAAATAGGGGAACATATAATCACCAGATCCACAGTGAGCTTAAAGATACAATCAAATTCAGAGTGCTCAGGAAGTGTGTTAGAGGATTCTTCATCAAAAGAAATTTCCAACCCCTCCAAACAGGACGGTGGGGAAACCTCCACAGAGGCCTTCAGCAAAGGGGCAAGCTTAAAAGTGGGAATATTGGGCCAATAAGGTAATTACCTGGGCATTATCCTCTGACAAAAGAACAATCAACATGTGACCATTGACCAAAGACAAGGATAGAGTGTTTTCTTTAAAATTGGTCCAGACGTAAAATTTTCTCCACCACTCTACACCAAAAATAATGGGGAACAAGAGGTTTTGGATAGCTTGAAAATGGTCAGACAGAAGATAGGCGCCCACCTGGTAGTCCACTAACCCCATGACGTTCAGTGTAGGGATACCTTAGGAAGCCTCACCTCTAACCATACCACCTGGTGAGTAACTCAACTCAGGTAGTCAGCAAGGTCGTGGTCATTAAATTGTTAGAGGCCCCGGTATCCACAAAAATGGTTATGGTGAACTCTTCCTAGGGGATGTGAGGGTAGCAGTCAATAAGAAGTATCCATAATGGAATTTGTCCAAAGCAGAAAATTCCACTAACTCCCCTGAAAATTCTTCCTCTGGCGTGAGCAAGCCTTCAGGGTATGTGTTGGAATCATAGAAGGGGAGGGATAGTGGGCCACTCTTACTACTGAGGCCACATATCCCACCACACCTTCTGCAGGTGCATATATGTTATTATATTTAAAAGGAAGTTCCTTTTCCACTTCCTGAGTGCCCCAGATCATGGTAGGGGTCAAACGTGGGTTCTCAGGGGTAATCTGATATACAGGAATAGGGTCTCCATCCAGGCCATATGAGCTAATAAACGGTTCAGAGGTAGAGACAAGTTTTTTGTTATAAAACGCGTTTTTAGATGTGAACAAATCTATCCCTTGAACAGCAACGGAATGCACAATGTTATCCATGGCCAACACCCCCAGGCCCATCTGAGCCAATTCCGCTGGCTTCAGCTGAACACGTAGTGGGAAAAACTCATTTATTTAATTTGAAATTACTAGTTTCAGCAGAAAATTGGGAAATCACAACTTTCAGATCTCAAAGCATCCATATCCACCTGGTACGGGCACAAAGGGTGGATACTTTCCAGCTGGAGGCAACCATAATAACGCTGAGTTGCTCCAACCTTTGGGAAAAAGAGGAAACAGTGGTGCAGCTAATGACAGACAAAGCCCACAGCTGGCGCCCATCATTTTCACTTTGGAAAAGTTCCACACAGAAAAAATCTGTGCACATAAATTCAAGAGGTTGGTCAACTAATGTAAGGAGAGTTTCTATAACTCTCCTGTTCACAATGTGGCAGTGCTCAGTGCACAGGCCCAACGCCAGGGAACTAGCCATTAGAATGAAAACATTATTGCCCAGCAGAGGGTGCTGGAGCAATAATAACTCAAGAAAAGAAATGTGATCAATAACCAGCCAAAACTGTCACGGTGCACACTTAGAGAAGGGGTAAACGACCCAGGTTGGAGGGTACCTGAACAAACCAACGGTGCACGAGGTGATAATCTTAATGTGTCCAAAATGGAAAGTTTAACAGAGTGAAAGACCTCCTCAAAGGGGTCCGCGCACAGGATCATTTGGAATAACATTTAAAAATGGTAAAAATGGGGAAATTTTATTTGGGAAATCAACCAACAAGGAATGTTGGTTGGGAAAAACATATTTAAACTTAGACATGGGAATATGGGATGTGCTGCAGTGGGCCCAAGCACCAACCCACCAATAGGCAACGCTGCCATCCAAATTAGTTAAATAAGCCAAAACCAACTCTACTCAAGTGATCAATCAAAGTTGGATTCGACCAAAATGCATTGTTTCATAAATGGAATGGGTTTTGAAACCAGGTTCCTCGACAAACTTAATGGAACTGACAACGTTAATTTGGTAGACCATCCATTTTAACTCCTGGACTGATGTAAGGGGCTAGGCATTTGGCACCCCACTAGTACCAACCTGGGCATATTTTGCATGTACCCAGCATTGGTATAGGGTATGCTTCAGGTCTGGGAGGCCCTATAATTTCACCTTCTGGACCTCCTGGCGCCCAGCCTTATCCTTGGGGTTATCCTCACTATGATGTCATGGGACCATGACATTTTTCCCAAAATTATCTGAGATTGGTAAATAGTCTAGGAGTAGATGTTGATATAAACATGATTTTATAAATGATCTATCTATAAGATTATTTCTAAAACCACCACAACTTAAATAATACCTATTTTAATATAAATTAAATAAATTTGATTGATTTATTCGAGGTATGCCAACCAGGGGATGGACAGTACTGATCACAACACTCAAAATGACAAAACAAATACTAACCAGGTGGGAAGCAGAAACTGCTAACCCACCATGGCAAAGGGTGAGGAGGGGTTGGGGGGTTGGTTTTCAGAAAGACCCACCTCAATCAAGGGATGTTGGTTACAGTACCAGATCAGAGCAGAGAGCCAAGGTGTTGGGGCATCCGCATAGTGGGGGTTGAGGTCAGCGTAGTAGGAGTTTTCCTCTTCACATCAGGATAATGACAGGAAAGTGTTTCAACAAAAGCTGTGAGGAAAACTTCAGCTTCTTTGTGGGCTTCAAGAAGTTGGGTGAAAAGGGAGATACTGTGGTGGGTGATTTTGGCTGAGGGGTTGAATGAAACAAGCGTTGCGACATTCATAACAGCGATTTCAGCATCATCAAATAGTTTGAGATGTCACTGCAGGGAGATTCAGGGAAGTCGGGGGGAAGAAGATGGTGGGCAGGCCATGCTGGAGCTGAGCCACTGACTGGGCCACCGTGGTGCGTAGTTTTGGGCAATGAGGAGAGGCCACCGCAGCTAAGGTGAGCTGGTGATCACTTTGGAAGGGGGCTGTATTGGGCAGAGGAGCAAAATGGTGATAGGTAGGGGTTTCATCAAAGTTGGGAAGGAAAAATTCTGCCCGACCATAATTGCCATGGCAGAGAGGTTGACCTGTATGCTTACTAATGAGGACATTACCTGATTCGTCAGTTTCAGCCAATAGATCTCATGGATTTTGGTTCACTGGAATAGTGGCGTTCGAATTTGGGTGGGCGGGATTGGGCGAATGGGCAGCTGCTTGGGTGCGAATGGTGGTTCAAGCATTGCTCTGATTGGCTGGTGTAGATTTAGGTGGGAGAGTGAGGATAAAGGTTTTGGGGGGTCTGATTTTCCATGTAGGCCCACTGAATGAGATTGGAGAGTGGGAGGGGGCAGCAAAGCTCCCCATACTGAACCTCCAGAGGGGGCTCAGAAGCTGCAGCAGCGGATTTGGCCTTAGGGCACGCTCTTTTTGCATGGTCGAGGCCAAAGCAGAGGGAACAAATCTGCCTACCATTATTGACCTGAGCCCAAAAGAAATGATCAGGCGCTGCAGCCACACTAGCGTGGGTTGGGACCTGTTGGGCTATGGTAGGGTGGTGTGATATGATGGTGGCTGTTGCATGAGGAGCAGCAAGGCGTTCTGCACCAGATGGAATGGCAAAGATGAGGTTGGGCTGAGTGCCATAAGCCATGAGCCCCGCGACCAACTGGTCATACAAAACCTGGGGTGGAAGGTGGGATGGGAGATTTGCAAAGGATACCACTAGCATGGTGTCTGAAGGGAGGCGAGTACAGGTTGTGGGAATGGGTTTTTTTTTATAAATTAGAGGAGTTTGTGCTGCCGCTTCAGCATCCTCCTCATATTGGAACCCAACGTCAAAGTAGCCCTTAAAAGGGCGGAAGTCTATAAAGCCAGCTGGCGCAAAGGCTGTAGTGGCTAGGTCAATAATTGCCTTATCAGCATATGGGAACAAACGCCCATAGTCCACTCTGAGGCAATAGGGAATGGCAGAGCGAGGGAGGGCGAGAGGATGGGGGAGAGAAGGGTGGACGCGCGCCAGGTGGAGCGCTAGGTCTCGTGGGGGGACAAAACGGTTGGAAGAAGTGGGCGGGCTGTTTGAACCTGTCCAAACGCGCTTGCCTGCAGGGCGGAAAACGCTAGGTGGGGGTGCACTGCTGCCCCACACTGGGGTGGCAGGCGGCAGAGCCAAGGACATCAAAGAATAGGTTTGGACAGATGGCTGTGGATAAATAAACTTAAATTTAAAATCGCTCAAAAGTGACTTTGAGCGGTTAAAGAGAGGATTAAATTAAATAAATTTGAATCTATCTACCAGATATCTGCCTGCTGTCATACACAGTTTATTTAGGCTAATCCAACCATTACTTAAGTAATCCAACCATCTTAGGTATTTTTCTTTTAAAAGTTAAATAACTAAACACAATGATAGTATCCTATCATAACAGTAGATAAAATGTTATAAAATTTTTAATAACCTTCAACCATAAGACATATATCATGCACTTAAGTTTTTTTATAATTGAAAGAAACATTTTTCCTTGGCAAATTGCCATTTTATTATTGGTAATTCATGGAATGCTATTTTTTGTAAAACTCATAAGACCTAGGCATTCAATTCCATGATCTTTTATGAGTTTTTAGTTGATAATACTGTATTTTTCAGGTGTTGCTAAGTTAGCAATCATCTGCATCAATGATAACCCTGGGGTTGGTGAGCACAGCTAGGAGGGATTGCTATTTTGAAGGGGATCTTGTTCTTTCAATAGCTTATCTAAGCCCACCATGATCAAGAGTTATACCTATGAGCTCAAACCACTGTAAGTATTCAACACTACTGTGAGATTATATTTTGAAATTAATGAAAACTGTTTACAAAAATAAAATTTTTAATTGTATTTTCCCAAGGTCACTGTCTTCATACAGTAATTGTATATTTATGGGTAAAATAACCTGTGCAGTCATCATTATTGCCTAAATGCCAGTTCCACCTTTGGTGCTTACTAAAGGTACACTTTCTGTAACCCTGGGCACTAAAGGCTTTATAATGAATCAGCTGGAGTAGTCTACTCATGCTGATTTAGAGTTCCTTATTAATGTTAAAGCAGCTGACCCTAAGGCAGAAAAACTATGTTAGTCCCCTTTATCAATTACGTGATAAAATTAATGGTCACATTAGTTAACTCTAAGATATCTTGTTGAATTGAATCGTGATGTTTTATATAGAAGAAAATACTGAAGACTTTTTGATTCCAACTTAACAGCATAGCTCAAACATTAAATAAGAATTTTAGTCCATTAATGAATGGGTCAGTGAGATTAAATATCTTAATAGACCATTATTACTCAAGGGTAGGAGATCAAACATCTAAAGATTCACATCTTGATTTCTAGTTAGGAACTTAAGTGGGTTGAAATAAAAGGTTCATGGCGGATTTCTGGAAATTTCTAGTATGCTGGTTAATCACTTTCAGGAGTTTATGAGTGACTGCGTTAAAATAAGTCAAATTCATGTTATTGATCAATAACAATATACACATATTGACTCTATATGATACTATGATTTCATCTGATGCCTTTGGTGATGAGGCACTGGTTGGGAGCCACTTGTTCATGTATTCAATGCTATTTATAATTATGATATTTATGGGTCCACTTCTATTCCAGGCTCTCAGCTACCATCTAAATTTGCCACCACCTTTTCCATCTATTCCTGCCATCTTTGCAACATTTGCTTGCCTCACGCAGGCAACCTCAACTCAGGATTCTCTGTCAGCCCAAAAGTCATTTTACTCCATATCTGCATAAAGGAACTTAAATGTTTGATCACCTTCTTTTTGTGCCCCTAATGGACCTGATTTTAGATTTAAATTTCTTATTAATCCATTAACTCACCCAAGTTTACCAAATTTAAACCACACACAACTTTTTTTCTATGTTTGAAATAAGCATAGAGGGTGATACCAAAATGATAGGTTGGAAACCATGTAGGGTTCCTTGGACTTTTGAAAGTCAAGAGCTGGTAATTTCAAAACTCAGTGAAGTTGGTATGACTTACTAAAATGCCACCTAACTCATTGTATAGGAGAACATTGGAGCAGAACAAATGACAATAAGTAAAGCGTTGCTTCCTAATTTCTCCTATAAAAAGGATGAGCCTATCACAGCTTTTGCCAAATATTTTTACCATGAGGCTCAGGTTTTACATGAGGCTAAAGTGTTAAATAACTTTGTAGCCCAGATTGCTCTTTGCTAAGCCTGTGATCCTTATAAGGAACTGTACCAATAATATTAACTTTGCTACAGCTTTTCTCTCTCGTTGCAATCACTTTTGCAACCCATTCAATTCAAGTCTGAATCTAGTTTGATAAATCTCATAGAGGAGATTAGTCTGCGCCCATGTCAGGGAGCAGTTGGGCAAGTAAGGTAAGAGGAGCAGGTGGGAGGCCCGCGGCCTCAAACGTTTGAAAACTTCCCAGTGAAACTGGCAGAATAGAAAAAAATTTCAAAAACTGGCGGTCACTATTTCCCCAGAAATCCTCACTTGGCAAGCACGATGCAACCAGTACATCAATACGCCGCACTCCCAGCCACTTTTGTCGGTGGAATTCAGAGTCCACGTGTTTCTGGACATCCAATAAACGGCTTTATGGGAAAAATTTTGTGGGGATGTGCACACTTTTTTCCTGACCACGGTGTATGTCGCACCTCATTCCAATTCATGCGGTTGGCTGGACCTAGGTTTCAAAAACAAGGAGGCAGCAGATGAGGCTGCTGCAGTGCGCATAGTGATCGACCTCCCAAAGGGCAATGGGACATTGAAACAAAAAGCACTAGATGGACAAAATCCAACCAAATTTTCCTCACGTTCAACTTCTTGCCTACTACAGTAAAACGTGACATTTTGGAGCAACACCTGAAAGATGGTCTCGCCATCTATGGCGAAATACAACCTTTCAAAAAGCAATGCTTTACGCTGATGCCACACCTGTGCACTGGAAAAGCCATTGCAGTTCTGACCCCAAATGAGGAGATCGCAAAGGACCTAACCCAGATCCTGCACTCCACTTTTCTTAACATCAAAGGGCATACCACCCACCCTTTCCGGGTAAGCGTGGACAGCGCGCCCCCCATCTGCACCCACTGTAATGTGTTCAGCCATAAGGCACATGCATGCCCCACCAAGGAGGGCGTCAAATTCCAAGAGCACCCCTCAGCGGCCATGGCCAGCAGAGAGGCGCACTATAAACCAATTGTAAGCATCAAAGAGGCTTTCCCGTGGGGAGCACAAGGCTGCTACCTTCTGGTAAAACCTATTTCCCCGCAAGAGCAGAAGAAGGCCAAGCAGGCCCGCAAGGCTGCGGCCAAGGAAACGGCCAAAGTCACCACCACTATACCACACTCCCAACGCCAGGAGGACATCAAAACCTTCATGGAGGAAGCAAATTGGGAATCCACCAACCAATCAGATTGGGAAGCCCATACCAATTGGGCCACCCAATCTGAGGATCCAATGGGTGACTCGAATTCTCCCAATCTTTGCAACCAAGCTCTGGTCAAAACTGACTTGGCCTTCAACCTACCTGAAAATTTTTTTTGCCCCACTCAATGGTGCACCAAACTCATCCACACTGCAAAAAATTCGTCCAACGTTGGGGAAACAAAAAGTGAAGGCAAAAGCCAATGCAAACCATTATGCAAAAATTAACAAAAATACCAATAGCATTGCTGCAAACACCCGCGCTGCTGTGAAGGTCTGTGGGGATCTAGAGGAGGCTAGTGAGCCCGGGTGCCCACCCCTCACACCTAAGGTGCAATGGGAGAAAACTTCACTTTAGGGATGTTGAATATTGCTGGACTCAAGGCCTCGCCGTCCCAGGCTAGGAAACTGAGTTTTTTACAGCAAAATTTACCCATGGATATCTTGGCCATCCAGGAGTCCCACTGTCCATGAGGTTCCAAGGAGGCTTGGAAAACAATGCTCCTCCCATCCCTATCCTTATGATCAAAGCACTGTGGGGTGCTAATTCAGAAAAATAAATTTTTCAAATTTTTATTGTCGGATTTCTTCCTCAATGGCTGAGTCCTCTTTGTCACCTTTTTGTGGGCCAGTGTGGTACACGCTATTGTCAACATCTATGCCCCAAATGGTGCACGAGAGCGTCAGGAATTTTTTTGTCAGTCAAATTTCTCCCACTACCCTCAAACCCTTTCATAGTTGGCAACATGAACTGTTGGATAAACACTCCAACAGACCGGTGGACTTCCTCCTCCCATGCCCCCCAGGGCCACGTTGAACTTCACATTCTAAAGGCCACCCTTGGGTTAATGGATGCGCTGCTGTGGCAAGCCCCGCTGCTCAAGAACATGATGCACCCCCACATTCACAACAGCCAATTAAGGTCCATGTCCCGCATTGACCTTTTCCTTACGCCGGTGAAATTCCAACCCCACATATTTCACTTTAAAACAACAAAAATAGAATTCTCTGACCATCTACTGGTCTTGATAACCTACCAACTACCTGTCACAGCTGCTAAGCCCCCACATTAGTGCAAAATCCGCCCCCAAGCTCGCGTCGCCAGGATTTTCCATGTGGGTGGAATAAGCAACTTTGGCAAAAGAGTTTGTTGCACCGTTTTGTGTGGACCCCATTTCCACATGGGCAACTTTTTAAAGATGACACCATCTGCCACTCTCGCCATCTCTCTTCCAGACGCTCACAAGCCACGTTGGCTGTCATTTCGCGCGCTCTGGCAGAATTGGCCCACTTGGAGTCCAATATTCCAGACACAGGATACAGCCCTGCATGGGGCCAGAAGTGGGTGGAGGCAGCCGCCCACCTCAATGCGCTCAAAAAGGCAACACAAACATCGGGTTTGTGTTCAGTACAGGGCCAAATGCATCACAAAAGGCGACAAGTGCACCGCATATTTTTTCAAAAATCTTTTTGCACCATGCCAGAGCGTGGCTTGCACACAGGTGTGAAGATTGGATGATTCCATTGCGGATATACCAGCTGAAGTGGCAATTGAAACACAAAAGTATTACTCTGAGTTGTACTGATCCAATCCAATTCAGCCGGCCAAAGTGGCGGAATTTCTCGACTGAGCCCACATCTGCACTGTTTCCCAATACCCGGAAATAATGAATTTGATTACTCTGAACAAATTATGGACAGCCATTAGCGGTGCACCAAACTGAAAATGCCCAGGCCCAGATGGCATTCCATATAGATTTTATAAAAAGTACTTTAAATATATATCCCCACTACTGTTGGCCTCACTTAACCAGAGCCTTTTGGAAACGCGCCTCCTGCCAGGAGGACAAGAGGCCTTCACCATCATACTCTTCAAGAAAGGGGACAAGCTAGACTTAGCCAACTGGCGCCCCATTTCTTTAACTAACACGGATACAAGAATTTGAACAAAAATCATGGCTAATCGTTTAGGGATTGTAGCATCTTCCACCATCTCCCCAGAACAATTTGGTTTCATACCCAGAAGGTCAATTTGGGACAATGTGCACTCGGTGGACAACGTTTGCCAGTCCACAGCCTCTGGGGCACTGGCATTCTTGGACCAACAGAAGGCCTATGATAGAGTAAACTGGGAATACCTCAGGGCCTGCCTCCATTAATTCCGCTTACCTCCTCGCTTCATCAACTGGGTGATGTTGCTCACGGAATCTGCAACAATGGCTGTACGTGGCCCTGGCTTCCTAACAGAAGTAGTCCTCCCTCAAAGGGGCTTGCGACAAGGGGACCCCCTTAGCCCACTCTTATACAACTTCAGCCTTGACTCACTACTTCAAAAAGCGAACGCCCAACTCACTGGGGTCCATGTGCCAGGCCAAGCCCCAGTCAAGATGATGGCGTTTGCAGACGACTGTGTGGTGGGGGTATAAAATAATAAAGATGCACGCGCGCTTGAAGCTCTCATCCAGGAATATTCCCGGGTAAGCAACGTGGCACTGAACGCCTCCAAAACCGAAATCATCCTCCTTGGTCGGTATCAAAACTGCTGGGCCCCTGCAACCAGTGCCCAGCCCAGCCCATCTGCTCACAAACGCTCTCGCCCTCCCAGCTCACTCCACACCGCCCCACTGGTGCTCCCCTTTGTGCCACGCCCTACCATAGGGCCGGTCCGCCATCTGGGCGTGTGGGTGTAGGCAGGTGGATATGCATCAGCAGTAATGGAGAGTCATATTCTAGACAATGTGACAAAGCGCATCGCCTCCCTCAGAGCCCACCCTACTTCCGTTACTGGTAGGGTCGTTTTGGCCAACTCTATGCTCCTCTCCAAAGTCTGATTTGAAGCCCACGCCCTCCCCTTCTCCCCAAGCTTCTTCAAATCCTTACATGCCCTGCTGCAAGGATGGCTATGGTCAGGCCGCTCTCCACCAGTATGGTTAGAAGTCATGTTTGGCCCTCATCAGCACGGTGGCATGGGCCTGCTTGACCTCAGAGCCCATGCGGCCAAGATCTTGGGTACCTGGATTGCGGCTGTCACCGCCCCTACACTCCCCTCCCAACACTGGTCCCACACGGCACGCTCCAACTTCTCCCGCGCCTTGGGCCTCAACAATCCATCGAACCCCCACTCCCTGATGAAATACCTGGCTTCACACCCACCGGCCCCAGGTCCTCACGGTACTAAAACCCACTACAAACGAATCCTACTCTCCATGCAGAGCGCTGAGTGGAGAATTCATAATAGTGGACATACAACCAGAAGAGGGCGCCCCTCTCCTCAGTTCACACAAGAGGTACAGGGGCTACCCATCCAGGATGGCGTGATCCCCATACGGCCCCATGCCCTATCCAGGGTGGACTACCTGGACATGATGGACATCCCTTACTCCATTGAGACCCAAAAAACCATCTGAAAATACGCTCACCAACCTCTGTTGCAGCCTCAAATCCGATCCCATGTGTGGCGCTGCCTGAGGCTGGTGTACCATACAGCTGAGCACTCTAACGCTTTACACTCATCCTGCGTCGTGTGTGGCCAGTATGGAACGCTGTTCCACCTCCTGGAGAAGTGTCCTACCTCTAAAGTGATATGGCGCGAAGTTCAACGTTTACTGGGCCAGAATCAAACACATCCCTTCAGTCTGTGAAGAGATATGTTTGATTTATCAATGGCCTCCCCTTCCACCCTCCCTCCGTGCTCTGGTGGTTGCAATCGCCATGTGGACCATCCACACGATTGTCTTGGATGCCATCGCAGGCTCCACCCCCATCCTCCCAGAAGCTGTTCACAGATTCTGGTCTCATTTGGTGAACCACTTTCAAGTGTGGATGTTTGGATACCTCCCACAGTGCCGCTGACAGCTAGTATCCTCCTGGTTCCCAGTTTGGTTCATCAAATCAGACCCCTTCCTCCACACGTGTTCAATTGTGGCTACGGCCCCTTCACGCGTTCCCTCCCCTTCCCCATAAGTGGCGTTCCCGCTGGCAACAAGAAATAGCATCACTTCTTTGGGGTGCCTTCCTGTTACTAAGTGTTTTCTTGGTTGAGTCAACTTCAGAAGTGTCCATCCCATGGTCAGCCTTCCCCGCAATAAATTTAAATTTAAATTTAAATGATATTAACTTTGCTTAACAAGAAACATACTATTACTCAAAATGGTTAACTTTCTTTGCTGAAACGTCATAAAATTTTAAGTAAACATCCATAGTCAACCTGAGTTTTTCAAAATATGATAGGTATATCTTCCAGAAACAAGATTCAAGCTGGTCTTACTGGCCTCACTACAATAAATTAGATTAGAGTCAAATTATTTATCAAGTATGCAACCTACAAGGGCATTATGCAATTTACTGCCCTGCTCAAATTTCTGATCTCACAATTTATGTGGTAGACTGGGATACTGGCTATTACTTGGGATAAGCTAAAGTGGAGTAGTTGTGGAATGCTCTACTTTTACCAACTCCATTATACAAAGCATTTAAAATTTGACATTCTTTTAAACAAAAATGATTTTCAAAACAGGGAACTTCATTAATTGTTTTCCCTTCAGTAAATATTGAGGAAGTGATATTAAAACCTCTTCGTTGCTGCAGAAAATCAATTTATTACAAAGTAAGTTTGAAATAATGCTTTATGTACGGCAATTGGGGCACCAAGAACTTCTGGTCACCTCTGTATATGCCCCTAAGTTGAAAGAGGTATACGCGGCCATACCAATATAAGGATTGAGGGAATCAAGCACTCTGTAATGCATTGACCAAAATTTATTTAAAACAAGATGAAACTTTGGAAGTTAACTTAACCAACGCAGATGGTGATAATAAATATGGATGTACCTTCCCTAAATTTCAGTTTATAAGCTCAAGACATGAGCTACAATGTATAGCTGGTCACCATTTAACATTATTTTATTTGAGGTGGGCTGACCTGGGGACAATAATGCACTGATTATTTAGAAATCAAATGAATGGGAAGGGAGGATAAAATCTGAAAAACCTCTATGCGTGGCGTATGATAGGCCAGGAACTCCATGGACCGCCTTTGCTATTTGCTATCTCAGTTTGGGGCATTATTGTGTAACGCCAACACAGTCATGATTATCCCATACCCAAAGTTCCTGTACCAGAATCAAACTCAGGGAGGCAGCGGTAGAGGTCCCTATTCTACCACTGGGGTATTCTCCCCTACCATTCAACATTATGGTTACCTAATCAGTGAAAAGTCTTAGCAATGCACTCAATTTTGACCAAATTAAACGTTATGGAACTGTGGGGCTAAGTTGACTACATTTAAAGGAGCTTATAGTGTGTTGCCACCGCGTTTTGGCTCACTAGTGGTATCAGCTCCAGACATTGTTTTAACTAATAACAATTACACTTTATTATTAGGACTTCTTCATGAGGACTTATGGGCCAAAAATGATTTTAGAAGTTTTGCTATAATATTAGGCCAAACCTCCCACTTTATTATAAATGGAAGAACAAAGGCTTCTTCCTTAAAAACAGGCGCTTATATTTTTGCCATTAAATAAATACATAAATTCATCAAGTATAAAATTTTTGAAAACACACCAAGCAGTTTTTAACATGATTTTGGAATCAAAAGGCATTCCATTAAAAGCTAGTTGTAGCTTCACCATTCTGTCAGAGCATCAAATGATAGTGAGGACCAAATTCAAATAGAAATTACTGAAGTTTTCATTGTGTAAATATGCCATTCTGATGATCTAGTTTATAACTGGTATTTGCATCTAGGTTCATCCTTCCCAACCATGGCAAAAACCATGTGCTTCTAGTAGAGTAATAGGCATATCATAAACAGTTTAAGCGGTATCAAATTGTTGATTTTCACATTTTACCAGTTGAGGAACTAAATAATATCAAGACTTTAGTAACTAGATAATCTTGGACTTGGAGGTGAGGAGTACCAATAAGTCTGTTTGCCAATCCCTATGATAAGCTCTTTGGATTAAATGAAGCTGTAAAGGACAAGCACTGGCCCTAGTTGACAAGAGCAGTACTATTTTTTTCCAAAAAAGAACTTTAATTGAGTTGCGCACAAGACATGCTACACTATATTGATACTGGTAATCCGCTGCTGTTTTGCCTGTGTCCTTGTTGGAAATTGATATGGCTGAGCAATACAAGTCATTGCTATACTGGTTGGTTGCCAAATTGGTGATCAAAATTCTTTATCATAGTCATTTAGATTTGAAGTATGGCAGTCAATTGTCACCATTACAATGTATAGAAAATATAGATGAACATATATGATTCTGACAGAAACCCACTAATGAATGAATATCAAGTGAAACTGTATGGTCAAGAAGTTCAGACTTACCTGCATGGCCAACATGCAAACTCACTCTACTGAAACCTAATTGGATACAGTAGAGCAGCCATAGCAATTAGTATAGGAACTGTGACAATGAAGCAAGGAGGGGGCTTTTGGGAAGATTAAACAACATTGTGACTCTGTTGGTATAGAAAAAAGCTTGCAATAAATTCCTGAACTGGGCAGTAGTGCAATTCTACTAATAAAAATAATTATTTAGGCATTATTTTTTATTTAAATATTATAATATCTTAAGGGACAGCAATCATCAAATTGTCTTACCATTGCATCAGTGGTACTTAGGTCCTGTGCAATATTATTCTGTATTAAAAACTTATAAATGCTATCCACCAGAAACGCAATAGTGGTGCTCAAAACAGGGGGCTAAAGATTCAACCCAAAACAACAATCTTATCTTGAAGTCATGACCAGTTCCAACCACCAATCCACATACTTCAGTCAGGACCTTGTGGGCTTCAGATCGAAGTACAATGGTGAGCCTACGGAGATCTAAGATAAGGAACCTCCCCTTTTCACTTTTTGCTTTTTGTATAACCCAGGTGATGCTCCAATGAAGATACAACTTACAGCCTGTCTGACATACAAGTTATAACAACAAGAAAGGTCAACTGATGTTACTTCTGAGCAGTTCTACCACATCATGAAGTGGCTCCTCAAAGGTATCATTTATATGATAGAGATCCCTTTAGAAAACTCAATGAGTATGTTTTTAAACCAAAGAGACCAAGCTCATCATTATGAGCTATGAAAGGCCTATCTAGACGCCATTACTAAAGGACTCATTAGGTTCTTAACTCCCATCAGAGCATGATGGAATACCTAGTTGTATACGGTCCACCCTTAATTTGGCAGCTACTGCAAGTGTTGGCCTGCCACAACATAGAATTGGTGATGTCATGAGATTTGGCAGACATAACAGAATGATAATTACATTCTGCTGGAGCGCCTTTATCAAACATCTTTGGAAGTCAAAGGAATGGGTGTCTAAGTTCATTAATGCATTACCATCGTACACAGCCACATGGACTAATTAGTGCCTTAGCTGTATCAGGAGCTTCTGTGGGTTATAAGGGTGCTCTTGAACCATCAAGACATAACTTTAAATTAGAATAAAGATGTCAATATGGTGGGGGCTAATACCAAAAATTTTTATTAAGAGTTGACTGACTGAGTGTAGGAATCAATCCTCTGTAGCATATACTAGGGATCATATAGCTATCTTAAACTGACGTGCCACTGGCACTTAGATTTGGTAGCTGTAACCTTATCCAGCTTCATGGGGAGAGGAGTAACCACAGAGCGGCCAAAACCCCAATTCCTATTTCCTCAGGTCCACAGAGTAACAAAGTTATTAGATTGGTTAATTTCTGTAGAGGCAATTAGTAGCACCAATTGATCCAAGCCTTTAACCTTCTATTCACTAAATTAGTAGAATGCACCCAGCTTAAGACCAACTTGGATACCCTGCATTAACCCAATGATAAGTTACTTTTAGAACAAAAATCCCCTGTGGACCAACTCAAGGATGCATCCAACCAAATTACAACATATGCTGACAGAATTCCTGACTGTAGAGAATCCTTTAGAATATAGTTGAGAAACTGCAATACCTAAGTGGGAATTAGAAGCTGAAAATAAATACTAACAGGACTTGAAACTTGAGATCAATGAATTAAATAAGATTCCAAGGAAGGGCGCTGTCAGTGCAATCAGATCAAGGCCAAAGAAATTACTAAAGAACTTATTGCTAATTATGAAAGGCAAAAAAGCTGGGTTATGGACAGCAACAACTCTGGGGATGAATACTATGCCTCTCCTAGAGAGATCTATCTGTTAGTTGCCATAATACAAACTGAGAAACCCGCTACATAATAAAAGACTGTGTAGGACTCAAGTTCAGCTCCCTGACACATGTATGCTCTTCACATTGGTGCATCAATTACCAGCAAAGAAACAACACAGTTAACCCCTAAATTATGCAGCCCTGAGTGGGACAAAAATGTTTATATTGGAAAGCTGCGTCTGTTTAATTGAGATGGAAACTTGTACGGTTTTTAAGCGCTTCAAATTTTCTATAGAGGAAGCTTTGGATTATCATAAGGAAATGTTACTAGTATCCACCTTATACGTTAAAAAGCGTTGACCAGGTAACTTGATACGTGATGGGCAGCTCCATCAACTACCAGGAAGTTAAGATCATGGTGCTACAACTACTTTGGAGCCTAGAAAAAAATGGTCCAACAAAAGGTGACTCATTGAGAATTGGGTTCCAGTTATTGAAACCTTACCCAAGTTCACTAATCAACTTACTCTAGAAGCCCACGCCTTAGTAGAAGCAGGAATACTATCTGATGTTGACATTGGGATCACTATGACTTCAGAAGTGAAACCACACCATAAGCTTTTAAATGCAATAACCCAGTTTTCAAGAGATACCCTTACTCAAGATTGTCAACTTCCTGAAATGACTATCCGCAGTATTCAGACCTAACAGAATTGAAAGGAATTTGCTAATGACCATCATTAGGCACCTTTTTTGAGGACCACACTACGGGCGGCCAATAATCCTCCATTCAATTCTCAGGTGAGAAAGTTTAATGATTACCAGTTGAGATATCTTTGGAGTGACATGCCTTAACTGCAGGCAATAAGGACACTTTGTAGTACACTTCCCTGATTAGCAATAAGTAAACGCCATACAGATGAGCCATTATGACTAGAGAAAAGAACGGGCGGAGTAGAAAAGGGAAAATATACCTCTAACACTTTAACTTTGATTGTTCTTCCTTAAACCAATGTGCTGTTTTAAATGGACCTGGCGCCCCCAATGACAAGCTGCTGTACTAACAACCCTCCAGCAACATACATGTAATGACCAACTCACAGGCTAAGGAAGCGGAAGCAGAGGAGGCCAGCCAGGAGGTCCAGAAGCCCTACACCTGCCAGATACTGGAGCAAAAATCTTTGGACAAACAATGACCCTATTCAAATGATTCCTTAATTAAATGAGTAAACGTTGACATCCCCATAGAAATGATCATCAATGAATACCCCCAGATTAAACTGGCATCATGCCTTTACTTTGAAAAAAAGATATCTTAGATACATGTGTCAAATAATCAAGTATCACCTTATTCTGAGTTTACCAATTGTGATATTTTTGTGGAAAAGACCAAAAGTCGCACAATCATAGACAAAGGTGCACCTGTTACCATTTTATCAGAAAAGTTGGTGATAAGCTACCATTGATACCTGATGCAAACACTAGGTGGTATACAGGATGTCTGGATCAGAATGCACCATTTTTAAAAGAGTGTACAGTTTGCTGCCTCTTTGATCTGAGTCAACTGCCATATTCATGCCAGCAATTATGTTACCAAACCACAACTATGACATGCTGATTGTAACAGAATTATTGCGCTTTTTTGGCACAGTAGTTGACATGATGCAAGAAACTTTTTGAGAATTAAGGACACAGATCCTAGTCTATTTTACCTCAAGAGGAATGCCAAAGGATCCCACCAGCACTGGACTTGTTAACCTTGCGTACCAGGATGGGGTTTTACCTGTATGCTACTGGCAACTGAGAAAAGAGGATTAGTTTACTCCTAATTAAATAAATAAATATAGGGGACTGCCTTAATAATCCGCAATCACTATAACAATGTCCTCTGACCACCAGGTATAGTAGGGAATGAGCTTCAAATAGATATTGTTTTAAATTTTAACTTGCAAATAGGTGAAGTTGGCACTGGTAACGTTGCACTCAAATGGATATAGCTGTATGAAGACTGTATATCACGATTATAAATGTGAAAGTGGAACTTTTCTTTCTTGTTGCAATCACTATTGCAACCTATTCAATTCAAGACTAAATCTAGTTTGATAAATCTCACAGAGGAGATTAGTCTGCCCCCATGTCAGGGAGAAGTTGGGCAAGCAGGGTAAGAGGAGCAGGTGGAAGGCCCGCGGCCTCCAACGTTTGAAAACGCCCTAGAGAATCTGGCGGAATAGACAAAAGTCTTAAAAAACTGGCGGTCACGATTTCCCCAGAGATACTCGCATGGCAAGCATGATGCAACCAGTACATCAACACGCCACACTCCCAACCACTTTTGTTGGTGGAATTCAGAGTCCGCGTGTATCTGGACATCCAAAAAACGGCCTTATGGGAAAAATTTTGTGAAGATGTACACAAAATTTTCCTGACCGCGGTGTACATTGCACCTCACTCCATGTCACGCAGTTGGCTGGACCTAGGTTTTGAGAGCAAAAAATCAGCAGACGAGGCTGCAGTGGTGCACGTAGTGATTGACCTCCCTGAAGGGCAACGGGTTGTCAAAACCAAACGCACCAGATGGACAAAATCAAACCAAGTTTTACTCACGTTTGACTTTTTGCCTACTACGGTAAAACGTGACATTTTGGAACAACACCTGAATAAATGGTCTCGCCATATATGGCGAAATACAATCTTTTGAAATGCAATGCTTCACGCTGATGCCACACCTGTGCACCAGCAAAGTCATTTCAGTTCTGACCCCAACTGAGGAGATCGTGAAGGACCTAACCCAGATCCTGCACTCCACTTTTATTGATATTGCAGGGCATACCACCCACCCATTCTGGGTGACCATGGACAGCGCGCCCCCCATTTGCACCCACTGTGACGCGTTTGGCCACAAGGCGCATGCGTGCCCCATCAAGGAGGGCGTCACATTCCAAGAGCACCCCTCAGCGGCCATGGCCAATGGAGAGGCGCACTATGAACCAACCGCAAGCACCAAGGAGGCTTTCCCGTGGGGAGCACAAGGCTGCTACCTATTGGTAAAGCCTATCTACCCGCAAGAATGTTAGAAGGCTAAGCAGACCCGTAGGACCGCGGCCAAGGAAATGGCCAAGGCCACCACCACTATCCCACACTCACAACGCCAGGAGGACATGGAAACCTTTGCAGCGGAAGCAACTTGGGAATCCATCAACCAATCAGATTGGGAAGCCCATGCTGAGTGGGCCACTCAATCTGAGGATCTGGTGGGAGACTCGATCTCACCCAATCATTGTACCCAAGCTCCAGTCAAAACTGACTTGGGACCTATCCCAACTGAAAAATTTTTTTGACCTGCTCAACGGTGCAATGAACTCATCTGCACCACAAAAAATTCGTCCGACGTCAGGAAAACAAAAAGTGAAGGCCAAAGACAACACAACTCTTTCCACAAAAATCAACAAAAACTCCGATAGCGTTGCTGCTAACACCCACACTGCTGTGAAAGCCCGTGGGGACCTAGAAGAGGCTGGTGGGCCCAGGGGACCACCCCTCGCACCTAAGGTGTGATGGGGGAAACCTTCACTTTAGGGACGTTGAATATCGCCAGACTCAAGGCCTCCCCATCCTGGGCTAGAAAACTGAGTTTTTACAACACAATTTACCCGTGGATATCCTGGCCATCCAGGAGTCCCACTGTCCACGAGGTTCTGAGGAATCTTGGAAAACAACGCTCCTCCCATCCCTATCCTTTTGGTCGATGCACTGTGGGGTGCTAATTTGGAAAAATAATTTTTCAAATTTATATCCTCAGAAACATTCCTAAATGGCCGAGTGCTCGTCATCACCTTCTCATGGGCCAATGTAGTGCATGCAATCGTCAACATCTATGCCCCATAGGTGCACACGAGCGTCAGGTTTTTTTCTCATTGGTCAAATCCCTCCCACTACCCCCTGATTCTTTCCTAGTCGGCGACATGAACTGTTGGCTAACCTCATCAATGGACCGGTGGCCTCCCTCACCCCACGCTCCACAGGGTCACGTTGAACTACGCGTTCTAAAGGCCACCCTTGGGTTAATGGATGCGCTGCCACGACATGCCCCGCTGCTCAAAAACATGACGTGTCCCCACATCCACAATGGCCAATTAAGGTCCATGACCTGCATCGACCTTTAATCTAATGCCAGCAAAATTCCAACCCCACATCTCCCACTTTAAAACAACGAAAATGGAATTCTCTGACCACCAACTGGTCTCAATAACATACCACCTACCTGTAACAGTTGCTAAGGCCCCACATTGGTGCAAAATCTGCCCCCCCACAAGCTCGCATCGCCAGGATTTCCATGTGGGTGGAAATGCAAACTTTGGCAAAAAAGTTTGTTGCACCGTTTTGCGCGGACCCCATTTCAACATGGGCAACTTTCAAAGAGGACACCATCTGCCACTCTCGCCATCTCTCCTCCAGAAACTCAAGAGCCACATTGGTGGTTATCTCGCGCACTCTGGCAGAATTGGCACACTTGGAGTCCAATATTTCAGCTACAAAATACAGCCCTGTATGGGGCCAGAAGTGGGCGGAGGCAACCACCCACCTCAACGCACTTGAAAGGCAACACAAACATCGGGTTTGTGTTCAATACAGGGCCACATGCATCACAAAAGGAGACAAGTGCACCGCATATTTCTTTAAAAAATTTTTGCACCACGCCAGAGCGTGGCCTGCACACAGGTGCGAAGATCAGATAATTCTATTGTGGATACACCAGCCGAAGTGGCAATCTAAAATGCAAAAATATTACTCCAAGTTGTACCAAGCTGTACCAATTTAGCTGGCCAAAGTGGCAGAATTTCTTAACTGAGATCATATCTGCACCATTTTCTGATACCCGGAAATAATGAATTTAATTACTCCAAACAAATTATGGACAGCCATTTGTGGTGCGCCAAACTGAAAATGCCCAGGCCCAGATGGCATTCCATATGAGTTCTACAAAAAATATTTCAAATATATATCCCCACTTCTGCTTGCCTCACTTAACCAAAGCCTGTTGGAAATGCGCCTCCTACAAGGAGGACATGAGGCCTTTACTGTCACACTCTTCAAGAAAGGGGATAAGATTGACTTAGCCAACTGGCACCTCATCTCTCTAACAAACACAGACACCAAAATTTTAACAAAAATTATGGCTAACCAATTAGGGACTGTAGCATCTGCCACCATCTCCCCAGAACAATTCAGTTTCATCCCCAGGAAGGTCAATTTGGGATAACGTGCACTCTGTGGCTAATGTATGTCAGTCCACAGCCTCTGGGGCACTTGTATTCTTGGAACAACAAAAGGCCTATGATAGAGTAAACTGGGAATACCTAAGAGCCTGCCTACATCAATTCCGCCTACCCCTCGCTTCATCAACTGGGTGATGCTGCTCACGGAATCTGCAACAATGGCAGTGCGTGACCCTGGCTTCCTAATGGAAGTAGTCCACCCTCAAAGGGGTTTGCGACAAGGTGACCCCCTTAGCCCACTCTTATACAACTTCAGCCTTGACCCACTACTTCAAAATGTGAATGCCCAACTCACTGGGGTCCATGTGCCAGGCCAAGCCCAAGTCAAAATATTGGCGTTTGCAGATGATTATGTGGTTGGGGTGTCCAATAATCAAGATGATCGCGCGCTTGAAGCTCTCATCCAGGAATATTCCCGGGTAAGCAACGCGGCACTGAACGCCTCCAAAACTGAAATCATCCTCCTTGGTCAGTTTCAGAACTGCTGACCCAGCAATTAGTTCCCAACCTGGCCCATCTGCTCGCCCACGACCACGCCTTACTAACTCAACACACACCGCTCCACTGGTGCTCCCCTTCGTGCCACGTCCTACCATAGGACCAGTGCGCCATCTGGGCGTGTGGATGGAGGCAGGCGGATACACGTCAGCAGTAATGGAGTGCCATATTCTGGACAACGTGATGAAGCGAATCGCCTCTCTCAGAGCCCACCCTACTACCCTCACTGGCAGGGTTGTTTTAGCCAACTCTATGCTCCTATCCAAAGTCTGGTTCAGAGCCCACGCCATCCCCTTCTCCCCAAGCTTCTTCAAATTCTTGTATGCCTTGCTGCAAGGATGGCTTTGGTCAGGCCGCCCTCCACCAGTGCAGCTGGAGGTCATGTTTGGCCCTCATCATCATGGTGGCATGGGCCTGCTTGACTTCAAAGCCCATGCTGCCAAGATCCTGGGCACCTGGATTGTGGTCATCACCGCTCCTACACTCCCATCCCAACACTGGTCCCGCGCAGCCTGCTCTAACTTCTCCCGAGCTTTGGGCCTCAACAATCCATCAAACCCCCACTCCCTGATGAAATACCTCGCATCACACACATCGGCCACAGGTCCTCACGGGACAAAAACCCACTACAAACGAATCATACTCTCCATGCGGAGCGCAGAGTGGAGAATTTGTATTAGTGGACATACAACCCAAAGAGGCCGCCCCTCTCCTCAGTTCACACAAGAGGTACAGGGGCTACCCATCCATGATGGCGTGATCCCCATTCGGCCCCATGTCCTATCCAGGGTGGACTACCTGGACATGATGGACATCCCTTATTCCATTGAGACCCAAAAAACAATCTGGAAATATGTACATCACCCTCTGTTGCAGCCTCAAGTCCGCTCCCATGTGTGGCGCTGCCTGAGGCGGGTGTATCATACAGCTGAGCGCTCTAATGCTTTACACTCATCCTGTGTCGTGTGTGGCCAATATGGAACTCTGTTCCACCGCCTGGAGAAGTGCCCCACCTCTAAAGTGATATGGCGCGAAGTTCAACGTTTACTGGGCCAGAATCAAACACATCCCTTCAGTCTGTGAAGAGATATGTTTGCTTTATCAATGGCCTCCCCTTCCACCCTCCCTCCGTGCTCTGGTGGTTGCAATCGCCATGTGGACCATCCACACGATTGTCTTAGATGCCATCGCAGGCTCCACCCCCACCCTCCCAGAAACTGTCCACAGATTCTGGTCTCATTTGGTGGACCACTTTCAAACGTGGATGTTTGGATACCTCCCACCGCGTGGCTGACAGCTGGTCTCCTCTTGGTTCCCAGTCTGGTTCATCAAATCAGAATCCTTCCTCCACACGTGCTCAATAGTGGCTACGTCCCCTTCACACGTTCCCTCCCCCTCCCCATAAGTGGCGTTCCCGCTGGCAACAAGAGATAGCATCGCTTCTCTGGGGTGCCTCCCCGGTACTAAGTTTATCTGTCCTGAGTCATATTCAGAAGTGTCCATCCCATGGTCAGCCTTCCCCGCAATAAATTTAAAAATAAATGTGAAAGTGGAGTACAGACACAAATCACTATTGATATTTTGAATCTGCCATAATATCATTTTTTATTTTCAGAAAAAAAGAATCTGACATAATTGCAAATTATTATTCCTCTGATAAACTTTAGTACCAAAAATCAGGGTCTGGTTTTTTGTCCTTATTCCAGTGTGAGGCCAATTAATTTATACCCTGGCTCTTGTTAGTCTTTTTTCTTTCAGTTTTTGAATCTTCTAGAGTTTCTTCAATATAGTCCGCTGATATCCAGTGGATTAAGCTTTCTTAACATTACGTTGGTCTGTCCAAGGTGGATACATCTTAGGTTAGTCTGTTCAACCTCACTAGCGCTTTGGCAATCATCTGTCCAACTCAGGCACATTTTTGAGGTTTTGATTGACATGGATACATGAGAATGATTTGACAGAATATTTGATATAAAACTGACTGTTAGAAATGAAACTGATTTTAGGGAACTGGCTATCCAGTCAAAGATCTGATAGGAATTGATCATCTGGGAGGTTAGGTTTATATTAATTTTTGTTATTGTTTATACCTTGATTTGAGAAATGCCAGCGGGATTCTGATGGTGGATTGATGTAAATTGATCTGCTGAAAACACTAACAGTGAAAAGAGGTATCTAAAAATATATGAGATGGGCCAACCTTGGGACAAATTACCACACTGGGAATTTTTTTCTAGCCAATGCAGGTTTTAAACTGATATTAAAAAACCTGAACTAGGGTGGAAGCAGGATTACCCTGCCAGGCTAACTACTCTTTAAAAAAGGTATCTAAGAACATGATTTTATAGATTGACATCGGCGTCAAGGCTCAAGGGATGGAAACCCTCATATAATTATGTATAAAGATTTTAGTAGATAAAAAAGTATAAAAAATAAAATATATTAATAAGGTTGACTGTTTGGTCAAACCAAGTTATACTACTATACCTGAGGGACTATATGGATAGGTCTTCACCACATATTGACCTCCCACCTTGACCCCACATGGCCCCAGGCATGATATTACCTGGGAACAGAGAGATAAAAGCGTTTCTGGCGTCCTTTCTGAATGGGCCACTGACAGCACAGAGGCACCAGGTGGTAGATTATCAACACTTAATTCTCATCGATGAGGCCCATAGTATATGCAAATTAGGATTGAAAGAAGGATTTGAGCTCTTTAATTAAACTTTGGCCAGCATATTTGTTATGGTATCAAGTTAAACTTTAGTGGGATTATCAGAAGAGAAAAGGACCAGGCTTAGGCTCTATTAAAAATACTGAGAGATCTTTACTATTGATGACCACAACATTTAGTTACACTTGTGGCGTCATCCACCATATGAATTCAGGTTACCACGCCCCCATCTGGTCCAATCCGATTTACTATTTCTGAGCCACAAAAAGTATTAAAAAAGAGATGTATAAGCTACTGAAGAAGATGATTCTAAAGCCATCCAAAAGCCTCTGTGCTTACCACGTGTTGATTGTCAAGAAGAAGGATGGGACCAACAGAGTGGTAATTAAATACCAAAGGCTCACAAAGACACAAAAATTCATACACACTGCCAAGGATTGATGATGAATTAGCTACTTGGGCAGCGCCCAGTATTTTTTCGCCATGTACCTGATCTCAAGTTGCTAGAAAATTAAGCTACTAGAAGCTGAACAAGAAAATTACGTAATAATAGCTTCTAAGGGGTTATTATAGCCCACTTAAATGCTGCAGGGGCTGTACAATGCCCCATATACGTTTCAGAGAGCCGTGGTCACCATCCTAAGAGACTCAAGTTGTGCATTCATGTTTACCCCAACAACATCAACGAACCCTTGTGGATGTTTTTAAAGCATTTAGAACACCTAAATGAGGTGTTCTACCAACTATTAGTGGCCAACATATAAATTAATCCCAGAAAATGCCACTTCTTAAAGGAAAGCTAGAATAACTTGGGTTCATAGTAGATGCCAAAGGACTTAGGCTGCAGTCAGACAATATAGAAGCCATCAGTAAGATGGCCAGCCAGGTAGCAAATGTGCTGTTCAAGTTTTTAGGCATGTAAAGTTACTACTGACGCTTTATTACTAACTTTATATTATCAGGGCCCTGCTCTTCAAACTGTTAATTAAGGACGTCACGTTTGCACAGACAGAACAATGCCAGAGTGCCTTCAACACTCTATAGATGTCGTTGGTCAACGTCCCAGTGCTCCAATATCCAAACTTTGAGAAGAAGTTCATTGTACAGACAAACGCCTCACTCTCTGCCATAGGAGCCATATTATCACAATGGGACATTGATGGCATGTATAATCACATAGCTAATTGCAGCAGAAAACTAAACTGCCATGAATGGAACTACACCATTAATGAGTGGATATGCTTAGCTTTGAATTACGTGTACACATAGTTTTTAGTGTACCTCCACATAGTGAACTTCAGAACCATGACTGACCATGACTCTTTGAGTTGGTTATAGATTCTTTGAGCCGGATGGGCGCCCCACATAGTGGGCTCTCAAGCTTCAAGCATAAAATTTTGAAGTAATTTATCATCCTGGCATGAAGCACTTGAACTCTGACTGTTTATTAGAACTACAAGCTGTCAATATAATGGCTTAACTTGGTGACTTAATGTACAAAAAGATGATCTGCGGCATGTATGCCAATGAATATTTCAATTCATCCAAGAAATAAATAGGATGAAAGCTGATACCTACTCTAAACGTGAAGAGCTATACTTTAAGGCCTCAGGTGGCAGCCAAAAAAGATGGACAGGGTTATACATCCCTTTAGAACCAATAATGATATATATTCTAAGGACTTGCCCCTCACCTAAATCTCTAACCTAGGGCATACCTTGGATGAGAGATGGGTGGCCGCTGCCCCTCCCTATTTATCATACATCATTTACCAAACTACTCCTTGTCTCATACCTATTCAAATATTCAATTCTGTAAAAATTTATTTGGAAAAATTTAAACAACCTTGTATAGATTTAGAAAATCGCAAAACCCTCCATCTCCAGGGCCTATGCCTCTCCACCAGCAAATGGTACAATTAGTGATCTACATAAAAGGAGAAGATATATTTAATAAGTTGATTTCGAGCAAGAAGTCAAAAAAGGGGCTGAAAGCTGGGTTCAAACTCAACACTTTCTTTAAAATTTAAAATGAGTTTGGACACCCGAAATTTGCAAAAAATGAACTGAGATTATCTTTGAAATGTCATTTAGTACAGTTGGACTGAAAATCGGCGTTTAAAATGGCAATTCTAAGATTTGAAATAAAAAACCTTAAACCATAATTCAGCTTAGCAGCTTCCCCCATCTCACTTTAAGGTTCAGCACCATGCCATTGGTAGGGTGTTGTATTATTCTTCTTTTTAAGTTTCCCTTTAGTTTAAATAAAATTGTACTACTAAAATTATTTTAAGTATTCTTTGTAGATAAACGGCATATGGGCAACAAACACAGGGGTTATAGCCTTTTCAACACCTCCACAACGCGCTCCCCTTGGTCAATTGAAACCAGCAGTGCCTTTTGGACCTTAGCTGCCCTTGTGGGTCTTGGAGTACCCACACAGAAAGACAGGTCTTTCATTAGCACTCTTAATCTTTAGCATTACAAACCAACATAAAAAAATAAAGGGACAGTTATTGGTTCAAATTTCTTAACTTTGAATGACTCTGACACCAAATAAGTTTCTTTTCCTTTTTAAGAGTGCTACATAGCTTTTATCCGAGAATTACTTTTTGTATAATCATAAAGCAGGTACTATTAGCTTGTGTAGTACAACCCACAATCCCTTGTTCTCCTTCACTTCACTGTATGCAGCCATAGTTTGAGGCACTCCATAGTTTGCTCAAGTTAGGCCACAGACAGGTGTTAAAATTTTGGCAACAAGGGAGAAATAAGAAAAAGAGAGGTGAATTTCTCTGAAGAGGGGATAAACCCCGCGCTCTTGCCTATTGCACCATTTGCCCCTGCAAAAGCAAAAAGTGTGATAGAGTACAAGTATATGCAACTAAACACTCACAACATGGGCCTATGTTATCAATGCAAGGCCTACCCTACCCCCTCTTAAGGGTTTGAAAAAGCCATAATGGTCTATTTAGACCAGTCTCACCTTGAAGTATCTTTTTACCCCACGATATTATAAACACCCCATAGGGAGATTGCAAATACCATTAACCCTGCATCCCCGGGCTACTAAATCTTACCACATTGCATTTGTCAATCAAGTGAGGAGAAGCGTTGTGTAGGTCCAGTTATGAGGATATTTCAAATGTGCGGCCTTTATCAGACAATGATAATACTAAGTATGCGCCTTTGTATTATGCGTGAGCAGCAGTATGACCACTCAATTCATCAGCAGATTCACTTAGGTGTGCAAGGATTCTAAGGTTAAGAAGTCGGATTCAACCCTTTTTCCTTTGATGAGTTAAATAAAGTTAATTGTGCTTACTTTTTAATATCTTATCATATATTAGTAGGGCAACGCAAAGTAATTTTAACTGCTTTGGTGATTAACTGGAACCACATGGAATTTCATTGGCCTTAAAGTTATTCAAGCTTTGGATCTTGCGATCACTTCAGGGTCTACATTTCTTGATGAATTTCAGGTTCTTGTGCTCACACTACCCCTGTGTGAACATTTGCATTTTGTGGCCCGTAAATACGTATTTAAGGCTCATCTTGAAGCAATACCAAAGTTGCCCTACCCAGTGGTTTTGGGGTATGATGGTGGCGCCCCCAGTCAGTAAGTATTGAATTAGAACAGAGTATGCTAGCTTTCTCCTTTAATTCCCACTCAGGTATGATTCCTCTCCTTCCCACTTTGTTAACGGGAAATGCAGTGGCGGAAACTGTAGAATGCTATTCTAAGGATATTGTGCTAGAGCTTACTACCATGCCTCTTATCCTTGCACCATTCAAATCAGCTTTTGATGTGGAAGGTAAAAATCAACTAAAAGCCATTCAGAATTTGACCTGCGATTCTAACTAACAGTTGACCTGATTAAAATCAACTGCTTCTTATCCCTACACGTCTGAGGGGGACCAGGAGTTGAAGACCTGGATTAAAGATATGGTAAAAAAGGGGTTGAGGTCAAAAAACATCTCCTGTATCTTCACCAGTGGTATTCAACCAGAAGCCAGATTACTATGAGGCCATGCGTAAATTATGGACATTTAAACGATTTGTTGGTTCCTAATACATACCACTTACCCCTGGAGGTAGCAATTTACAAGGCTATTTATAAATCAAAAGCTTTCTCTGAACTTGACTTGGTGAATGATTTCCATCAAGTGCGGGTTGAGTCTGGCCAAGAGTGGCTGATAGAAATCTGCATCTGGTGAAATATACCAGTGTAAGGTTATGACATTTGGGTTAAAGAACGCTTCAACAGTTATCCATCGCAGCTCTGATGACGCTTTGGGGGATTACAGGTTCTCCTGTACAATGACCTATAAGGATGACATCTTGATCCACTCCCCTAATGTAGAGCAGCACGACAAGGATTTGGTGGCTATGGAGATGGTACTACAAAAATCTGGATTGGTTTCCAAACCCTCCAAATGTTCATTTTATAAGGTTTATGTTCAACTTCTAAGTAAGTCAATTTTAAAAGTTGGAATGTCATAGCACTTTCCAAGTTGGAGGTATCTTCTCCTGGCCAATCCAAAACGCAGAAGCAGCTGTGCATCTTCCTAGGATCTGTCAGATTCCTTAAGAAATTTTCACCTGCCATCTCAAAATTGGCCTCCACCATTCACCCCCTCACAGGCAAAAACGCTCCATTTCTTTGGACTTCCAAGTGTCAACAGGCAATTGATGTAATAAATTTTTTTCACCAATACTTTTGTGTTGCGTCATGCAGATTGTTGTAATTGGGTTTGACCAACCATATGGAAATCATATACTTATATAATTATATATATCACCTAATATGTCGGCAAGAAGGGCTTCCTGGTCTCTTGCCTTAAATAAAATATTACCTAATAATTATACTGCGGATTTTGTCAAGGTAGTTGTACTCCCTAATGCCCCTGCTTATTATATGTAGCAGTCTAAAGTAGTACTATACTACTTGCCAGATCCCTGAAACCCCACTGGCACAATCCCTTGTTACTTACTCTTTGGCTTCTGACATTGTGGCCTTAATATTTTTATCACTTCTCATCCACTCAGTGGAATTACTCCTAATTTCCCCATGCCAGTGTAAAACATCAGTAATAGGATCGTTATTGTTTATCTAGTCCATATGGCCATAATCCAACTAAGTCGGTGGATTAACATTTTATACAAGAATACTCTGACCTCTAACTTTTAGCAATTAGTCCAATTCAGATTTCATCAATATAGTTTACTAATTTAGGAGGGCTTCTTGATAACTAAAGAAGACTAATGATAATCTGATATAATGATGATATCTGTAGAGGATTGAGAAGGAGAAAAAGCTTTTTTGGAAAGTTAAGAAGTATCATCTTAGTTCAGAACGTGAATGCCCGCCTCACTGGGGTCCACGCACCAGGCCAAGCCCCAGTCAAGATGATGGTGTTTGCAGATGATTGTGTGGTCAGAATGTTGAATAATCAAGATGCACGCGCGCTTGAAGCTCTCATCCAGGAGTATTCCCGGGTATTAATGATGCACTGAACGCTTCCAAAACTGAAATCATCCTCCTCAGTCAGTATAAAACCTACTGGCCCTAGCAACCAGTGCCCAGCCCGGCCCATCTGCTCGCACTCGTGCTCGCCTTCCCTGCTCACCCCACACCGCCCCACTGGTGCTCCCCTTTGTGCCACGCCCTACCATAGGGCCAGTCCGCCATCTGGGCGTGTGGGTAGAGCAGGCGGGTATGCCTCAGAAATAATGGAGAGTCATATTCTAGACAACGTGACAAAGCGCATCGCCTCCCTCAGAGCCCAGCCTACTTCCCTTACCAGCAGGGTTGTTTTAGCCAACTCTATGCTCCTCTTGAAGGTCTGGTTTGGAGCCCACGCAATTGCCTTCTCCCCGGGTTTTTTCAATCTATGTATGCCCTTCTACAAGGGTGGCTATGGTCAGGCCGCCCACCACCAATGCAGATTGAGGTCATGTTTGGCCCTCATTGTCATGGTGGCATGGGCCTGCTTGACCTTAAAAGCCCATGCTGCCAAGATCCTGGGCACCTGGATTGCGGCTTCACCACCCCTAAGCTCCCCTCCCAACACTGGTCCTACGCAGCCCGCTCCAACTTCTCCCACGCCCTGGGCCTTAACAATCCATCGCACCCTCACTCCTTGATGAAATATCTAGCTTCTCACCCATTGGCCACGGGTCCTCACGGTACTAAAACTCACTACAAACGAATCCTCCTCTCCATGTGGAGCGCAGAGTGGAGAATCCATATTAATGGACACACAGCCCAGAGAGGCCGCCCCTCTCCTTGGTTCACACAGGAGGTACAGGGGTTACCCATTCAAGATGGCTTGATCCCCACACGGCCCCATGTCATATCCAGGGTGGAAATACCTGGACATGATGGACATCCTTTATTCCCTTGAGACCCAGAAGACTATTTGGAAATACGTACACCACCCTCTGTTGAAGCCTCATCTCCGCTCCCATGTGTGGCGCTGCCTGAGGTGGGTGTACCATATGGCTGAGCGCTCTAACGCTTTACACTCATCCTGAGTCGTGTGTGGCCAGTATGAAACGCTGTTCCACCGCCTGGAGAAGTGCCCTACCTCTAAAGTGATATGGCGCGAAGTTCAACGTTTACTGGGCCAGGATCAAACACATCCCTTCAGTCTGTCAATAGATATGTTTGCTATATCCATGGTATTCCCTCTTTCACCCTCCCTTCATGCTCTGGTGGTCACAATCGCCATGTGGACTATCCACACAATTGTCTTGGATGCCATCGCAGGCTCCACCCCCACCCACCAAGAAGCTTTCCACAGATTCCAGTCCCACTTGGTGGACCACTTCCAGGCATGGATGTTTGGGTACCTCCCACCGCGTCTTCATCAGCTGGTCTCCTCCTGGTTCCCAGTTTGGTTCATCAAATTGGACCCATTTCTCCACATGTGTTCAATTGTGGTTATGGCCCCTTTACACGTTCCCCCTCCTTCCCATAGTGGGGTTCCCGCTGGCAACAAGAGATAACATCGCTTCTCTGGGGTGCCTTCCCTGTTCCAAGTTTCATTTTCCTTTGAGCCTACATATGTAAGTGTCCATCCCATGGTCAGCCTTCCCCGCAATAAATTTAAATTAAAAAGAAGTATCATCTTAGGGTGGTTATCCTGGCAGGTAAAACTGCTTCCACCCTAGTTCATGTTTGAGTTCAAAACCTGTACTGGCTAGAAAAATTCTCGGTGTAGTATAAATTGTTTAAAATTGACCCACATAAAATATTATTTATAAGAAGTATCATCTTTTTTTATTTGAGGTGGGCCGACCTGGGGATGATACTGCACTGATTAGGGAAATGAAGAATTTGGGAAAGGAGTATAAAACCTGGAAAACTTCCATGAGAGGCATATGATAGGCCAGGAACTCCATGGGCCGCCTCTGCTATTTGCTATACCAGTTTGGGGCATTGGTGCGCAAAACCAACACAGTCAAAATCATCTCCTACCCAAAGTTCATTACCAGGATCAAACTCAGGAGGCAGTGGTAGAGGGTTTATACTCTACCACTGGGGTATCCTCCCTTAAGAAGTATCATCTTATTAGGAGAATTATGAGAGCAAGTCCTGTCAGCCTTTGGCAGTACTTGATACTACAAGGCTTTCGTTATTTTTACTTAAATAAAACCTCTATTACTTTTTTTAGTACTAGATGGTCCCAACCTCTATTACTTTTTTGTTTCTCCTTTTTGTGAGTTTTGATTAAAGTATTGTCTTCTTACAATAATTGAGCTGATATGTGTCAACCTGTGCAGTTGGAATCCTATGCCCTTGTACCAATTTAAACACAGATGTTGATAAGCCTTTTATTGCATCTTGATATTTTACTAACACCGCGGTTGGCTGTTCTTTTACAGGAATATGAGGGAAAAGAGCACCTTGTTGCTTATCTTTCTAAAAAGTTAGGTGTCATAGAGCGCGCTTGGGCCATCTATGATAAGAAATTGGTTGCTGTCTTTTTACCATTGATGAACTGGGGGTACCCTTTCTGGACTAAGTATCCTGTTGTTGTGCGCACTGACTATAAATCACTTACCTATTATCACAAACCCCAAAGGTTTTCACACAGGAAGACTAGGACTCACTGTGACCTAATAAGCCTCAACTTTAAATTTGAGTTTGTAAAGAGGGTAGCCCATATCTTACAGGATATATTAATCCACAATCCTCTAATGGGTATCACTTTCTAATACAGACTCTGAGTTAGTCACGGTAATTCCACCTGAGCAGGTCATAGCTTTACCCCCTCCAGACATTGCTGCAATTGAATTGCAAACTCCAGACCCCATACCTAAGTCAAAATCCAAATCTAATACCAAATTAAGATCTAAATTTAAATCAAAATCTTGTGATCTACCAACTTCCTGCATCCCTGATACTCTTTCTAAACCAATGAGTGGAGCTACACCCTATGATCTAATCCTTGTGCCCTCTGTCAATGAAGATTCTCTTCAAGACGTAGTTACCTCTGATACTCCTTATGAGTCAGAATCTCCTATTAATGATGGCTCTCATCTTGATTTGATGTTGGCAGCCTGGTCAACAGATCCTGAGGGAAATGATATACTTGCAAAAATTGACGCTTTAATGCCCCTTTTGGATGATATTTCTAAAAGGATAGGGTAATATATTTTCTCAACAAGGTATGGGTTCCCTCTGAGCCGCGTTCCCAAGTCATAAGGGGACATCATGATCCACCTACCATGGGAGACACCGGCGTTAAGGAGTGCCTCAACTTATTTGACTGTGGTTATGGCTGGAATGGATTGATAAAGGAGATTTATATCTGGATTGAGAAATGCTTGATCTGCACTTGGTCCAAGTCAGGCAGGACATGGCGGAACGGCCCTCTCCACCCTCTCCAACAAGCAGCGGGGCCATGGACGTCTTTTTCAGTAAATTTTGTTGTAAGTTTACCCATATCTCATGGGTATGATGAGATCATGGTGGTTGTAGATTTTTTACAAAGTATACATATTTATCACTTGTATGACAACCACTACAGCTGAGTATATGCACGGTTGTTTGTATCTCTTTTTTTTAGTATTAGATGGTCCCAACCCAAGGGGGGATTCATCGATGTTTATTGAATACGCCTGGGCTCTTAAGAGCCTGAGGCGAGGGAAGGGGAGGGAGGAGGCATCGAGAAAGGGAGGGGGGTTTGCGCGCCAGAGCCGTGCTGCAGTGACAACTGAGCGGGGGAGGGTTGGCGACATAGTGCAGACCTTCAGGGCCATCTCAAAGTGTACCTGAAAGTGGGTGATCATGTGTGGAAGGGTCCACACCTGCTGGTCAAAGGCAGAACGATGGAAGGAGTTATGGATGGTCCAGATGGCTGTGGCATAGGCGAGGACACGGAGGGGTCGGTGGCAACCAGGCAATGTCTGCTCAAACATGAGGTCTTGCACAGGGTGTCCAGACAAGGGCTGAGCATGGAGGAGCGTGCGGGCCTTTGGCCAAAATGCGGCGACACCTGGACAGGTGAAAAAACGATGGAGGTGGGAGTCAATAAGCTCCACACAGCGGGGGCAGCTTCGGTGCTGGAAGGTAGGGCCAGTCCAGTCCCCTGTCCTGTATGAACAGTGGAGCACCCTCCATAAGGTGTTGGACACCTTTGCTGACAGGATGGGGTGATAGACGTCCTTCCACAATTCCTTAAGGTCAAATCTCACGGAGGGAGGGAGGAGCTCAAGGAGTCTTAGGCGGATGGGAGGACGATCTTGGGGGTTGAGGCGAGTTGTGACAACTTGTCCATTGTGCACAATTGCATGGCGACGGGGGCTGAGGCCAGGGCCTTCCCTTCTGTATGGGAAGGCATGGTGGATCCGCGCGCCTACTCGTTTCAGGGCAAGGAGAGCCTGGTTCCAGTAGGGGGATGAGGATGGTTTTATGCGATGGCCTGGGTGGTTTGTGAGCCACTCCCCTAATGAGGTCAGAGATGCTCTAGGAAGACCCAGAGCTGCTGACACTGACTGGTGGAGGGCGGGCGCCCATTGGGGCATGGGGGTCGCGTCCCAGCAGACAATCAGCCATAGGAACTTCAGGAAGATTGTGGTGGCGTGGGATCGCGTGTCCAGAAGCCCTAGGCCCCCTTCATTGCAGGGTCGGGAAATGGTTGAGAGGGCCATCGGTGGATGGTTTGAGCCCCATATCCAACAGCGGAGGAGTACATTGAGCCGCGTATATAAGGCATCTGTGAATGGGCAGACATGCGCTAGGAAACAGACTTTGGAGAGGAGGAACACATTGGCCATCAGAGCTCGACCCTGGGGGGTGATGTGCCGCCGGTTCCAGCTGACAATCCTGGAGTTAACTGCTGCGAGGAGTAAGTCCTCATTGTCTTTTAGCGCAACTCCTTGTTGGTTGGTGAGAACGCCCAGGTGACGGAAGGTACCGCGCTCAGGTTCAATACCAAATGGTGGGGGGAAGGTGGGGGAGCCGACCTGTGCAACTGTTGTCTTGGAGGTGTTGACCATGGCGTTGGACGCCTTGGTGTACCTCTCAATGGTCACAGCAGCGAGGGCAACATCCCCAGGGCAGCATAAATGCAATGGCAGTGTCATCTGCAAATGCCATGGTGCGTGTGGGGGCTTTACCTGGGACCAGAATCCCTATTAGCTTGTCCTGTAAGGAGGCCAAGAGGGGGTCAAGGGTGATGTTAAAAAGGATAGGGCTCAGGGGGTCCCCTTGCCGGAGACCTTGTCCAACTGGTACTGCCATTGTAAAACCCATTGGCGCCAGGAATCTGGTGTGGAGCTGGTCATAGAGCGCTGATATCCAGCGCCTAGCTGCGGGTGGGAGATGGAAGCGGGCCAGGGAAGCATCAATATACTTCCAGGCTACCCGATCATATGCTTTCTCCATATCCAGGAGAGCCACAAAGCCATTCACCTTACGAGAGTTAGCAGTCGAAGTCACTTGAAGGTCATTATAGTTGTCCCATAACGACCTCCCCGGAATAAAACCGTGCTGGGATGGGGAGAGGCGATGTGACACCCATTTGGTGATGCAGTTGGCCAGAAGCTTCGTGAAGAGCTTGTGGGTTGTGTTGATCAACGCTATGGGGCGCCAGTTCGCCAGGTTCTCACGGTCTGACGTCTTGTGAATAAGGGTCGTGATTGAGCCTCTGGAGTCGGGGAGGACCTCGCCATTCACCAAGAGTGCAGCGAAGAGGTCGCGGAGGGTTCTGGCTATCACTGCAGGTTCCAGAAGGTACACCTCGAAGGGTATTCCGTCTGGGCCTGGGGCTTTAAGCCGTGGGGATTTCAGAAGGGTTTCCATCACCTCCTTGATGGAAATAGGCGCTAATAGAGCCTCATTAGCCCGTGGGTCAATGGGCGGCTCTGGAGCCCGCCACAGGAGGTATTGGATGTCCGATGGGTCCACCTGGGTGGCATGGAAGAGGCTGGAGTAGAAGCGGTGTAGTTCCTGCGTGATTTCCTCCTTATCTGAAGTGGTTGTAGTGCCAATCTTCAGTGCAGTAATATCCTGCGCTGATTGATTGGGCTTTCTGTTTCTGAAAGAAGAAGCGGGTGGGGCGTTCCCATTGATCATAGTAACGAGCTGTTGTAAAGTTTGCTGCCCGTTCTTCCTGCAGTGTGAGCTCCAAACGGAGTGCTTCCTGCGCCTCTTCCCAGTCTTCCAACCATCTGGGAGAGGGTGAAGGCTGGCAGTTTCGCTCCAGATGTCTGATTCTGGTTTCCGCCCTTTTGACTCTGGCGCGAGCTGCAGTCATCTGGGCTTTGGCACAGTTGTAAGCAACGCGGGTGATGCCCTCCTTGGTCACCGCCCATATAGCTTTGTGGTCAAGCAGGTGGGGTGGGGGGAGGTGAGAGTCTCCCGGATGGTCATAGACAGCTTTTCCTTAGTGAAGGGGTTGTTGAGAAGAGCTGGGGCAACCCTAGGCCAGAACCTACGTGACGGTCTAAGTGTGGTGGTGAGGACAACGGTGAGTGACCTGTGATCACTCAGATGGTTGTCACGAGAGATGGGAGAGGAGACGCGGCCAATTAGCAGGGGGCCAATCAGTGCCATATCTATGCGTGATGCTGACTGGAAAGCTCCTCCATCATACTGGATCCTAGTCATGCAACCTAGGTCAGACGCGGAGGGTGGAAGCGCATCTATAAAGCCACTCAGGCGAAGGAAATCCTGGAGGCGACTTGATCCAGGGCGTTCCTTTGCTGCAGGGGGGTAAGAGTCACGGACGCGACTTATGGTTGTGTTGAAATCTTCTAGGAGGACTGTATTCCGTGGGAGATTGAGTTGGACGAACTCTTCCAAGAGCCGATTTTGCTCCTGACCTGCATTAGGCAGGTAGATGCTTGCAGCGAAGAAGGAGAATTCAGGAGTGGTGAGTTTGTCCAGTATGAGGCGGTCACCTAGATATTGTGAAAAAGAATGGGTTTTAACCTGGGGATTCAAAACAATAAGGGCGGCATGGTTTGTCCAGAAGGAGTTGCTCCAAACTGTTCATTCCATGCAGATAGTTCGTGGGGGAGAATATGGGGCTCCTGGACAGCAGCAATGTCAATTTGTGCTGACCTGAAGTTTCGGAGGAGGCGGGCTCTCCGCTTAAAGTCCCGCAACCCATTTGCATTGATGGATTGCAGGGCCAGGGTGATGCCATGGGGACTCATAGCTGTTCCCCTTTATGTCCTGGTGGGTTGCCAGCGCTTAAATCAGCTGCTGTGAGGCGGCTAGTTTTGAGTCCTTTAGCTTGACTATTAGCTGCAATTCGTGAGGAGCGTCGAGGGTTCTGAGGGGAAGGAGAGGGTGGGGGGTGGAGGACCCAGTAAGCCAGCCTAGGATGCTGCCCCCGCTCCGTTGCAGGGGAAGGACCTGAGGATGCTCAATGGTGACCTCCGCGGTGTCCCCATTTGATGAGTCTGAGTCCATATTCACTTCCTCCAACACTGCAAAGGATCCGCGCGAAATGGACTGTGGGGTTGGGGTAGGACTCTTTGAGGTGGCACTTCTACCGCAGGCCGCGGGTTGCCAGTCCATGCTGGTGGGCATAGCTCCATTGGGAGCTGAGGGTTGATGCGATAAATTGCTGGTGGAGGTTGGTGGGGGTGCCGCGGAGCCCTGAGTGGGGGTGGCTGACGAGGGGCACCCTGTGGGAGATGCCTTGCGCTTGGTGAGAGAGGGAGTTGACTCTGGGAGATTGGAGGGGGTGCCCATTGGAAGGGGGCATGAGCGCGAAGGTATCCCATACCAATAGTGGGGTTAGCTGTTTCAACTGATAGGCGTAAGGCCTCAGGGGACAGGTCTTGAACGGGAACCCATTGTGTGGGTTGTGGAATTGCTGCTGCAGCCATGTGGGATCGTTTTTGGCCTGGTTTAGGCCCCTGGGTGGTGGCTAAGAGGGCTTGTTTTCGAGCTGTGCAGCCACTATACAAGTGTCCAAGGGCGTTACACCATGAACACCGGGGGCGCGCCTGATCAGGGTCGACAAAAAAGATCTCAGGGTATGCCCCAACTACCGCCACACGAGGAATAACCTCAATGTTGCGGGATACAGTGGGGGAGGGGATGAACGACGCCCTAGCAGTGAGAGCTCTTTGAGTGGGAGCATAGTAAGAGGGGACGCTAAAGTCCACTGAAAGAACAGACCCAAACTCCATTAAACCACGATGGAGTGCCAGTTTAAGAGACTCAGGATCAACAGTCGTTGGTAGGTTGGAAAAAGTAACCCATGAAATTTTCTCCAGGTGTGAGCGTGTGCGGGAGATGCGAAGAGATCCGCGTGGAATAATGACCTGGAGGGTGGCAGCATGGTCAGCAAGGGCAGCTTCAGTGAAGCCCACATAGATGTAGTGGCCCTCCACTGATTCATGGATGGTGGTGTTAATTGGGAATGTCTCCGCAATCACTGCAAAGTATGAGAAGTAATCCTCTGTATAGAATTCAACAGGGTTATGCCCATAATAAAGGCAAATTGCGTGGGAGAGGGTTGAGCGAGTTAGAGCTTTTTGCGCTCTAGTTTCGGCCCATTTCTTCTTAACATCAGCAATAAGCGCCACTTCACGGGGATCAGCTTTGGGTAGCGTTGATGCCAGAGGTTTTTGCCACGCCCCAGTGGCTCCTTTGGTACGTTTGTGTTTGCTTTGGGCTGCAATCGCAGGTTGAGTGTGAGCTGGTGGTTTGAACAAGTTTGTGGAGTTCCCTTGTTGCTGGAATGTTACAGCAGTTGCTGGCATCATATTAAATTGAGGGGCGGTTTGTTGGGCCTCGCTAAATTGGGGAGGCCCATCCAGATTGGAATTAACTTCAGCCAATTGAGAGGAGGGAGATGTTTCATCACCATCTAATCTATTTGGGTAAATTCAGCCCGAGTATATGCTGTGATTTCGTGGGCAAAACTCACTGGCTGATTGGTGAATTGGTCGTTTTCAGCATATGAAGATAAAGTGCCAACTTGAGAAGTGCCGATTATGGGGTTTAAATGGGACTGGTGAGATTGGAAGTGGTGTGAAGTTCCAAAATCTAAACCATTTAAATCCCCATTGGGAAGAGTAGATTGTCCCAATTTGGTGCTTAGTGAACCAGAATGTGCGGCTAATCCAACCTTACATCCAAGGGTTTGGGGACCAGGTGATTGTTGGGCCTCGCTAAATTGGGGAGGCCCATCCAGATTGGATTTAACTCCAGCCAATTGGGAGGAGGGCGATGTTTCATCACCATCCCAATCTATTTGGGTAAATTCAGCCCGAGTATATGCTGTGATTTCGTGGGCAAAACTCACTGGCTAATTAGTGAATTGGTCGTTTTCAGCATATGAAGATAAAGTGCCAACTTGAGAAGCGCCGATTATGGGGTTTAAATGGGACTGGTGAGATTGGAAGTGGTGTGAAGTTTCAAAATCTGAACCATTTGAATACTCATTGGGAAGAGTAGATTGTCCCAATTTGGTGCTTAGTGAACCAGAATGTGCGGCTAATCCAACCTTACATCTGAGGATTTGGGGGCCAGGTAGCTGGGTATCGCCCCTCATGGAGGGAGCCAGAAACACGGCGTCAGCAATATTAGATGGGGCTGAATTAGCTGACACAATGGGGGAGGTGAATGCCTGGATGGGCTGAGTTGCATCCAACTGAGCAGGTGCCATTAAAACAGCGTGGGTGATGGCCTTCTTGGTTGGAGGGGGCCCAGCGGGTTGATGGGAGGCAGCGCACACAGAGATGTTAGGCGTGCAGGTTGCAGAAGTGCGATCAGGTGAACTGGCGCTAGTTGAATTAGCTCCAGGTTGGGGGGTGGTGCCTGCTTTCATGGCTGCTGCTTGAGAGCGGGTGATTCTGGTTGACCCTGAGGTGGGTAACCGAGGGTTGCTTCATTTGGGGTGGTGCTGGCTCGTTTGGCATAGCCTGCGGGTTCTTTTGCGGGGTTTCCCGCCATATTTGCTAATAGTTTTCGTAAATCTCTTTAGTGGAGCTAAATTTCAGGCTGAATTGATTTTCAAAAAGTGATGCTTAGCAGAAAGAGATTGTTCGGTTGTTTGTATCTCATACGTTTGACTTGTTTGTGGCTACCCAGGAAATAATCAGCAACAGAGAACCTCAATTTACCTTGCGGTTTTGGGATGCCTTTTGTGATATGCTTACAAATTAAGCATTGTTGATCCTCAGCTTATATCTTCCAATATGATGGCAAAAAAGAGCATATAAACCAGTCCTTGGAGCAGTATCTCTGATGCTATGCAATTACCTCTCAGGATACATTGGCAGCGGACCTTCCTTTGGCCCAATTTTCATATAACAATTCCCTCCATTTGTCAATGGGGGTGACCTTATGTATGCAAATTTTGGATACAACTCCTCTTTTAACATTAACCTCAAATACGGAGTAATAACCCATCAGACAACTTTATCACACACATCAAGAAGGCCCATCAACAAATACAGAACCAACTGACTGAATCAACTAACGACTCCAAGAGGTTTGCAGACAAAAAATGATGTGAGACACCCAACTATCAAGAAGGGAATTTAGTAATGGTGGAAAAAAGAATCTGCATCTTAAGGTTCTTTTTTAGCACTAGTGGTGCCCAACCCAAAAGAGGGAGCTGCTACGCATTTTTATTTGCAAATGGGCCAAACATGGGGATTATAAGAAAAAAAGAGATTCATAATATGGCACCTCAGCTAACAACCTAGAAAATCATATCAGAAGGTGAGGAAGCTTTAAGGAAACCTTTGTCTGCTGCTCGCTTTAGTTGGCAGACCATGGTGGACAACATCAGGGTCAGAGCATCAGCAACATGCGGCATAAGGGGGCATAATTGTAGGTTTTCTTCATTAGTGAGACCAGCAGTGTCCATTGCCTCAAAATGCTAAGCAATTGATGCTCAGCAAAAGTGATGAGAGCAGGCACACAAGTGGATGACTTGATGCGCTGGCAGGTTTTTGGGATAATTGGGGTCAAAAAGAGAAGTTTTTGCTGTATCAATGCAAGCGCGGCTTGCACCAAAAGCAAGCTCCTCAATTTCATAGTTCACATCTTCCTCAAAGTCATGGGAAGAAATTGGGGATGGGAATACTCTCAACAAGGGGCTCCATTACCCCATGAAGATGCTGGCGAAGTAGGGTGTTAGCAGGGGCAGCTGCAGCCTAGACTGCCATTTTGTTAATATTTTTCTAAAAACTAAAACCATTTCAAGGGCGAAAATGGCGGGGATGCAAATTTGGAGGGTCAATGAAGAGCTCCTCCAAAGCAAAATCTGGCTTCACATGATACAACCGTTCATCCTCATTGATCCATTTGAGAGCCTCAAATGGATTTAGCTTTTCTAACGTTGGGCTAGCCACCAGAATTGGAGAAGTGGCAGAAGCTGACTGGTTTTGGAAAGTTGACCATGGAGGATCAGCTGAAACTGGTTCAGCCATCAACTCAGGATTCAGTAATCCAGTCAAATTATTATAAAATTTTTTAAATTTGTATTTTGAATGGGCGCCGCTTTGAAAGCAGCACCAGATTTCCCTGAGGTTGGGGGTGGAAGAATCAAGCCTCATATGAAGACTTGGGGCGAAGTAGCCACTGACTAATGCCAGAAGGAGGAATGGCGGAAGTGGCAGAGGCAGAAGCCGTGAGGCACTTGCACTTTAAATGATCAAGTTTAAAGCACATGGGGAAAATGGTATGACCATTTTTAATGTGAGCCCTGAATGGGTGATCAGGGGCAGATCTGATCACAGTGCGGGGGGAATTGCAAGTTGGGAATCATGATGAAATGGGAAGATCATTGCAAAGGTACAAGACCTGCCAACTGATCTGCCCCGTTGGGAACCACGAACTGAAGCATGGGGTCTGTGCCATAAATGGTCAAACCATCCATGAGCTCATAGTGGAGGAATTCGGGGGAGAGATGAGAGGGCAACTTAGCGAACTGGACCACCAAAGCGGACTCATCCAAGATCTTCATCTTAAGGTTTCATGCAGAAAATTATTTTGCAAGAGGGAAGGACCATTTCATATTACCTGGGTCCTGAACAACGGTGCTTTCCACCTGGAACTGTCCCCTCATTGAGAAAATTATTTCTCTTTTCACGCTTCTTCACTCTCTACTTTTAAGGGCAATAAACCGGTGGAGGTTGAGCCAATTAAGGTGGAGGGTGCCTAGAGTTTAAGATAGAAAAGATTTTGGAAGCAAGGCGGGTTAAGCGCCAAGTGCACTACCTGGTGTCGTGGAAGGGATACCCAGCATATGAAAAGAGCTGTGTCCCATCCAAAAAAATTTTAGCTGTCAAGGGCTACTGGAGGAATATCATAAGAAAAATCAAAATGCTCCTGCGCCTGCCTCATCTAATCCCGCCACCTTAGCTTCCTATAAACTTCCCACCCCTCACAAGAACTATGCCCTTGCAAAGGTCCCTGAAGGGGGCGTGAGCCCTGCCTGTAAAGGAAAGGGTAATATAAGGCCTCATGTTGCAAGTGGGATCCGCCAACAGATGCCACAAATTGTTTAAAGTGAGAATTTTACTTTATAATATAAGTATAAATAGCGATTTGTTAAAGTTTAAGTTTTTTATTGTTTAAGCAGGGAAAACCCAAGATAGGTCCTTTTCTTGATACTAGTTTTTCCTATTTAAACTAGTTCAGATTTCAAGACCATGGGTATTAGAGGCAAAAGAATATAAAGCTGAGCTATCTAAATTAGGAAATATAGGCTTTTGGCCTATCAGATCAAAGATAGATATTTTGAGGCAAAACTGACCCGTGTGGTAACAATTTGATGTATTATATCCAATCACCAGTGAGTAAAATCTTCTCATCTTGGCGGTGGTCAGACTTGCGTGGTAATGATTGGTTAATTTATACCCAATCATTGATGGGTAAAATCTCTCACCTCAGGAGGGTTCAAATCTGAGTGGTAATGATTGGTTAATTTTTACCCT